>PVJH01003044.1:0-151775 GCA_004026705.1 Nesogale talazaci | reverse complement strand
CCTGCACCAATCACATAGAGCCACGCCTAAAACAGGCTATAAAAGCTTTGGGCTTTTCCTCCTCGGGGTCCTTTTCTCGCAGACCTCCTGAAAGTGAGGCTGCTTCATTAAACTTTGCATTAACGCCATCAGAAGAGTCCTAGCCATTCTTTGCGTCGTGTGTAGCGTGTTCCTGACCTGATCCGTCTCGGCGAGGGGCACGCGACAGTTTCCAAATTCATGCTGTTGTGATCTGTGTTGTGTTGAACATGGGTGTGCCTGCATCTGTGCGTGCTATGACCCTTCCTTACTTCTTTTTGTTTATAAATCATTTTATTGGGGGCTTTTACAGCTCTCTGACGACAATCCACACATCTATCCATTGTGCGAAGCACATTTGTACGTATGTTGCCATCCTCACTTTCAAAACATTTTCTTTCTACTTGAGCCCTTGAGACCAGTTCCTCACTGTGTGGCCCTGCAGAGGGACTGCTGGATCATGTGCCTGCTTTATTCATGGTTCTTTGAGGCAGCACCATACTGCACTCATCGTGGTTGTACATTTTTATAGTCCCTGTACTCCAGCATTTGTGTATTCTGTTTTGTTGGTTTTCATTTGGCAGGTGTTGGTGGTGTGTAGTGGTATCTCATTATTTTGCTATGCATTTCCCAGCTGGCTAATGATTGTGGCCATTTTTTCATGTTTGGTGGCTATTTGGATGTCGTCACCTTTGCTCACTTTTTAATTGGGCTATTCATCTTTTTCTTATTGTGGTGCTATAGTTTTCTATAGCTTTCAGAGATTAGCCCCTTGTCCATTGTGTCATCCTCAAAATTTTCTCCCAATCCCTGGGTTCTCTTTTCATTCTTTTGATGAAGACTTTTGGTACATATACGTCTCATTTTTAATAGGTCTCACTTGCCTGTTTTGTCTTGTACTGGGTGTGTTTTCTTCATTAGTGTGTCTATGCCCTGCAACAGGGCCCTTAAGCGTGTCCAATTTTCTCATGCATCGTCTTTATAGCTCTCAGGCTTTACATTCCAGCCCTTGATCCATCTTGAATCTTATTTGCTTGCTTGTTACATGAAGTGAGATATAGATTCTGTTTCATTCTTCTGCAGATGGAGATCCAATTTTGCCAGCACCATTTTTTGAAGAGCCAATTTCCCCCCCATTTCATGTTTTCTTGGACTTTTATTGAAGACCAGTTACCTGTAGGTATATGTCTTTATTTCTAGATTCTCAATTCTGTTCTCTTTCCTAGGTACTTGTCATTGTACCAGGACTGTACCAGCCATTTTAGCTGCTGTGGCTGTAATAGGCTTTGAGGTTGGGATGTGAAAGATCTCCTATTTTATTCTCCTTAGGAAGATCTTTGCTTATCCTGGGGCCTCTTCCCTCCCCATATAAAATCGTAATTCTTTTTCCCATGTCTTTGAAGAATTCATGGGGGCTGGCTCAGAGTTACGGTTTATTTACTGATGGCTCTGTGTTTATCACGGCCATTGAGTCAGTGTCGGCTCACACGGACTCTACGGGGCAGGGCAGAACCGCTCGCATGAGTTTCTGAGCTGTTGCTCTTGACAGGAGAAAGCTCCATCTTTCTTCTGCAGAGTGAGTAGCTGGTGGTTTCGAACTGCTAACCCTTCTGATCACAGCTCACTGCTTACACACTGTGCCACCAGCACTCCACTGCCTTGGGTAGTATTGCCATTTTCACACCCTGATGGCCTTGCTTTTAGCTGGGTCTGAATCCTGCCTAGCCACCTTGGTCTTGAGCCCATGGTCCGCCTGTCCCGAGGGTCTTTAGCAGCCTGCTATCTTACTACTGCCCTTAGATCCCCTTTTCCCTGGAAAGAAGCTGGCTTTGGGCTCATCCAGCCCTGCAACTACATGAGTTGGGAGAAGCCTCCTGTCTGATCTCTGAACCGGGGAATTGGAACTTGGCCGCTATCTCTGTGTGAGCCATTTCCTCAAGAGAAACTGCTCCACATCTTTCCATGAATATGCTTCGTTGGTTTTGCTTCTCTAGAAAGCCTGAGACAGGCCTTACTTAGAAAAAAAGTCTTTGCTGATGTAATTAAATTCAAGAATTTGAATGACCAAAATCCTGGATTCTGTCCTAAATAAGTCCAAAATCTGATGACAAGTATCCTTAAGAGAGACAAGCGGGGGAAAAGACACACAGGGAGGGGGAGGAAGTGATTGAAGACAGACAGAAGCTAGCGTCAGACAGCCACATGTCATGCAGTCCCTAGAGGCTTCAGAGGAAAGAAACCTCCCTGTAAGACTTTGGAGGGAGCATTGCTCTGTGGACACAGTGATTGTGTTTGGACTTCCTGCCTCCCGACAGCGAGGGAGTACTTGTCACGTTTGTAGCAAGTTGTCATAGCAGCTACAGATAACGATCCCCACCCCGCCCCCGTTAAAGTTGTTACTATGCCTCTCCAGTCATCAGCTATTATTGCATGCAGGTTAGCTACTAGTGGTCTTAAAAAAGTGTGTGGGCGGGAGGGGGGAAGGAGGGTAAAGATAATGACATTTTCCCATGAAAGCAAGCCCTTCTTAAGATTTTGCTAGTTTGCTGTGACTTGTAGCCCAAGTTGACTGGAACACAGGCCCCTCTGAACCTTATGCCAGAGTGGTTCTGGGCTCTGTGGACCTTGTGAGTGGATACAGTCTCCCAGTCTTCCACTCCTAGTGGAAGGCACTTCCTTCCCAAGGAGCCCAGAAGGGACCCAAACTCACAAGAAATCTCTTGGGACATAGTATCCTGTAAACTCGTACCACAGAGAGGACCCCAATGAGCTACTGGAGCCTGGACCTAGAGTAGCCCCACACCGGCCTTTACTGCTCCAGGCCAGAGCCCAAGTCTGAGGAGGTGTAGTGCCTGGTGCCCCCCATCACAGCTAGTGCCAGCTCATCTCTGCCAGGCTAGGAGGCCAGGGCAGGAGATGCCGCCTCCAGCTGTGCTCCATTTGGCTGCAGGCTTTGCTCTTGGGGGAAGCAATGTTTGAAATTCTAGGAATTTCCCAATGGGGGGGGGGTGGCTTCAGGGAGGCTGTAGTTAAAGGAATGTGAGGCAGGGACTCTGGTCCAAGCTGGAGGAAGCTGTGAGCAAAGGTCCTTGGCTGTTTCAGACACTGTCCAAGAAGCCTGTCTGTTCGTCCTCAGCACAAAATGCCAAAGGTCCCCTGTTGACTCCTCTCCTGCAAGGACTGTTCTCTCAGCGTCCCCAAGCACAGATGACTATGGTTAGGTGCCACTGAGTGGGCCCCCAAGTCATGCCACTCCTTTGCACCATAGAATGAAAGAAGCACTGCCTGGTCCTGTGTGAGCGTGTGCGCACGCGCGCGCGCGCACCCACACCCACACACACCCCCAGGATGGGCAGCGAATCAGACCTTGCGATGCAGAGTTTCCATTGGCTGGGTTTCAGAAGGAACTCCCAGACCTCTCCCCTTTGTCTGCCTTCGTCTGGAAGCTTGCTGAAGCTTGTTCAAGCATCTGCATGGATGGGGATGCTCCACCCTGCAGCCCTGCTGTGAACGGGCACACTGGGCAAGCCTCACCTGCTTCCCTAGCAGGGCGACCAGGGTCCACATGTATCCGATGCCCTCCTGGACACGGATCCTGGCTTCAGGTTCACACTTCTCTTCCTTGTCACCAGCTTTTTCTATGTCCAAAAGAAACACCAAGCCCCCACCCTCATCCCTTACCCAAACTGTGTAAGCTTCAGGGCCTCAGAAAACATATCCCAAAGATTTAGTAGCTACTTTTGTGGGACTGTATTAGAGCTTAAATTCTAAAGCACTTTGTTGAGGGTTGTACAAGGAGTGCCAGTGGTGTAGTGGATCATGCATTGGTCTGCTATTCACAAAGTCAGAAGCTCAAATTCACCAATCATCCCATGGGAAAAAATGAAGTATGCTACTTTCCTAAGCCTCAGAAACCTGAAGGGTCACTGTCAGTGGCAGTAATCCGCTTTGTCTGCTGTGAGTCGCTTTGACACCTGGCAGCCCCAGCAACAGGGGTGGGTTGTTCTGCCCCCTCCCACCACCCCCCACCCCCGCTGAGTAGGTGTTAGAAAGTAGACCACAACTCCCTGTGTGAGGTTCCTGGATCGGAGTGCTTCAGTTCTAGCTTCGTGCTGCGGACAGAATCCATGTTTCATCATCCAAGTGACTTTTATAAGAAGAGAAGTTTCAGGGTATCAGTCTCAAAAATACATGCTGTTTCTGGAAAGCAAGCAAAACCTCACAGGAGCCTTATGGGAGTTCATGGCAGAACACAAAAAACCATGTGGAAAAAAAAACAGGGAGCCACAAACCCACCTTGCAGAACCATGGAATGCCAGAGTGTGCTGGGCTGAGGGCCTGGTTTCCTTCCCTCCTACCCCACTGGCTGGAGGAGGTCAGCTTGAGGGTATGACCCATCTTATTGGCTGAGTTAGGCACACCTGTGCGATGTCAGGTGCCTAGGTTATGGCTTCAGGTTTAAGTTCACCTGTGCTTAAGGGGGCTTAGGCTCAGTGTGAATTCTCCCATAGGTTGTTGTGGCTCTTTGTAGGCACTGGGGAGACAACCCCACTTTTGTCCCTATTCTGGTTATCTAATATGTGTGTCAGCCCGGGAAGGACAGTCTTGCCCTCAGGAAACTTGCCTGGGTGTGCCCTTAGTGATTCAGGAATTTCTACAATTCAGGCAATTAAATATCATGTCGGGCTGAGCCCTGGTGGCGTAAGTGGTTGAGTGCGGGACTGCAGCCTGTGGGCTTGGCGGCTCTCAAGAGCGGCACTGGGTGGCGCCCACGACCACCAGAGGCAGTGATGCACCCCCCTCCCCAAAAAAATCATGTCAACTTCTTTAAACTTCTCAACTAATCCATACCCAAATGAAGTCCTTCTTCAGGCTCCATCCACTGTCCCCACAGATCACTCAATACTGGGTGTGCAATGTGATTAACTATTTTTAAAGTCTAGCATAACAACATAAGCCTTCTCCATGTGACTAAGACTCATGGTCACCACTGTGTTTGCTTGTTGTCCAGTGCTCCCTCTGAAATCTGTGGAAGCATGCTGCTACTGCTGAGCATGCAGGTTCATGTGCGGTTTTTATTGTGAGGTCAGCATTTTTATACTGATAGTATAAAAAGCATCTTTATCAGAGTAGCCCCCCTCAGAACAAGTATGTGAGATGAGCCAGAAGGGGATACCAGCAAGATGGAATTGAGTCTTTGACAGGCCTGTCCAGGGCCACTGTGAGTCAAAATCAACTCGATGGCAATAAGTTTTGTTTATTTGATTTTGTTGTGTTTCTGTCTTGCCTTTGAGTCACTAACCAGGAAAGACTCCCAGCATTATGTGGCCCTTTTAGGTGTCATCTGCTTTTGATCAATGTAGGGGAGTCCTGGTGGTCTAGTGGTTACGCGTTGGGCTTCGATCGGCAAGGTTGGCAGTTCAAAACCACCAGCCTCTATGTGGGAGAAAGTCTGGGTTTTCTACTCCCATAAACAGCTACAGTCTCTGACTTATTGCCAATGAGTTTGGTTTGGAGTGGGTGAGTTAAAAAAAAATTCCATAGTTGCAAATGTGCTTGATACAAATGATGTACTGAATGTTGTAGTAGCTGTAAGAGCCCCCAATAAAATTATTAAAAAAAATTCCATAGAGGGCAGACCAAGATGGCTGCAGCCGTGTTCTGTCTTGCACTGCTCAGCTGGAGAACTGGCATCCCGCGGGCCTGCGGGCTATGGCACCTGAGCCAAACCCAGGGGCCTCCTGACTGCCCCCTGTGGACGAGTACCGTTTTGTGGAGCGCCTCTTACCACCTACCAGCATCCCAGACCCTCCAAAGCACGAGCACTATCCCACTCCCAGTGGCTGGCAGCCCCCCCCCCCCCCGTAACTCCCCCACCTTCCTTATTTCGTGCCGCGCTCTCAGATGCACAGCATGTACACAGACATCACCCACGGGAACCTCCAGATGACCGTGATCCGTAAGGTGGGGGGGACATCTGGGCCCTGCAGAAGGACATGGAGGTGTTTTTGAGGCCACTGCTGGGGAAGATGCCCACCATGCAGGTCAACGAGGTAATGGACACCCTGTGCATCAAGGGCTACTTTGACCAGCAGCTCAAAGCCTGGCTCCTGGAGAAGGGCATCTGAGCAGCCCATCCTCTCCGGAATGCCCTCCAGGGGACATCGGGCTGTGGGTGCTGGGTTCGGGGGAGACCAGGGCCGAGGACATGGGCGGAGTTGGGGGTGGTGGTTAAGGGGCTTGGCCTAATGGGAGAACAGGACCCTCTGTTGGGGCATCAAGACTGGACGGGGCTGGTGACCCTGGAGACCTGCCAAGAGAGCCAAGTGTGGGGCGGAGAGCTGTTCCTGCTGCCCACCGAGTCTGCCTGTGCTTGCACTATTGGCTTTGCTGAGGCCCAGCGGGCACATGCGTTTCTCAGCACTGCCAGAGAATATGGGTAACTCAGACGTGTGCCCAGAGGGTTGTGTCCAAGGACCTCCAGCATGGAGGTTTGTGGAGTGGGGGCGTGTTGCAGGCAGAAGATGGTCTGCCTGTGCTCTTCCACCCCACCCATCCCCCATCCCACTGGCTACGTCAGAACCCAGCTCCTGTCGCTCCTGTTTGGTCTTCCACCAATGGCAAGGCACGTCACCTCCCTGGGTCTGGCTTCTGCTTGCGGAGAACGGGCCATCTCCCAAGGGGTTTAATGATTGACCCAGTCCAAGGGCAGCACCATGCCCACGCTTCCCTCCCGAGAGCTGCAAGCTGATCTCCAGCATCTGCACAGAATCAACCCACCACACTGATCCCAGGACTCCAGGCCTACCAATCATTAATGCAAGTTTTTATTTGGCTGTATATACAATTTAAGCTATTAAAATTTGTACAGCATTTACAAAAAAAATTCCATAGAAACTGCATTAAGTCAAGTATCTTGGTCCAACTGCATTATCTACGGGGGTGTTTCTAACTTCATTAAGCAAAATGATTTGAATTACAGTATGAGAACATGGTGTTCAGTTAGATTGACCACCAAGCCCGAAAGAGTCTGACTAGTGTGCATTTATACTCCTTGCCGCCAGAGTACCAGGGCTGCTGCCCCCCTCCCCCCTTTGTTCAGGGGTGGAGGTGGAGCATTCTCAGTGCCGCAGCGCCTGTCCCTGAGCCCCTTCTTGGGTTTGGCATCTGGATCCAAAGGGAGACCGAAAAGCAGAAGTGATGTGCTTAGAGCCAGAGCCTGGATGACCACCAGCCAATCCTGGACCCTGCCAGCAGGGACCAGCAGAAGCCAACTTCAGACTCTGGGGGCCAGAGGACTAGGGCTAATTCTCAGAGAATAGAACCTTCTGCCCTGATCGTTCTAGGTGGGCCCATTATGCGATCTGACTGCCCATAACTCTTCTTTTCCCAAGTCCAGACCAAAGTTCCTCAGCCCTCACCTTGTGTGCATCTGCCTTAGGGTGATCAGGAACTGGCCCAGAGCAGAGTGGGGGGTGGCGGCGGGGCGGGGAGGGGCTTGGGCTGGGGGAGGTCAGGTAAGGTGATCAGAACCATTCTGATGACCAGACCTCGCAGGGCCCTCTCCCTCAACAGGCCTCACTCCTATCACTGGACTGGCTAGCCTCCCTAGCTGATCCTCCCCAACCCATGCTGCTGAAGGCCATCAGAAGAATCTTTCTTTCATGGCAGCTCTGCACAGAGACCTTTTTATGCTTGCAAATACTCATGGCTCCCACTGCCTGCCCCCCAAGACCCTTCCACTACTGGTGTGTAGCCTCCTCTGCCCTCATGTCCCCATGGAAACCCTTACTCTAGATCAATGGTTTTCAACCTGTGGGTCACAACTCCTTTGGGGGTTGAACGACTTTCACAGGCGTCACCCGATTCATAACAGTAGCAAAATCACAGTTATGAAGTAGCAATGAAAATAATTTTATGCTTGGGGGGGCTCACCACAATATGAGGAAGTGGATTAAAGGGTCACAGAATTAGGAAAGTTGAGAACCACTGCACTAGATGAAGTAGGTCTCATCCCCCATCTCAATCTTCCCCCTCCCTCACTGTCCCTTCACTGTTGTAGACCTTGATTTCCCTTTGCTTCAAGGCCTTGTCCAAGTTCTACCTTCCCACTGGGCCCTTCTAGACGATCCCAGCATTCCCTCTGGCAATTTCTAGTGCAGAATTGTCCCAGCCCTTGGTCTTTTCCATCCTGAAATATCCCTTTCCCCCCTTTTATCTTGAAATATGGACTTTCCATAAGGAGCCCTGGTGGGGCAGTGGTTATGCATTGAGTTGTGATCTGAATGGTCAGTGGTTCAAAACCACCGGCAACTTCCAGGAAAGAAGATGGGGATTTTACTCCTATTACAGTTAGTCTCTGAAACCTGCAGGGGGTCAGGATGAGTCAGCATTGACTTGATGGCAGTGTGTTTGGTTTTCCATGGACTTTGTATGAACAGCATTGTTGGACAATGAATAAGGAAGACCACAGAATGATTGATGCACTGACTTATGATGTTGGTGAAAACATTGAAAGTACCATCGACTGCCAGAAGAACAACAAAAATCTGTCTTCAAGGAAGTATAGCCAATCCATGTTGGTGGTATAGTGGTGAGCATAGCTGCCTTCCAAAGAAGTATATAGCCAGAATGCTCCTTAGTATTGAGCATGGCCAGTCTTTGTCTCATGGACTTTGGACATGTCAGGAGAGACCAGTCTCTGCAAAAGGACATCATGCTTGGTAAAGTAGAGGGTCAGTGATAAAGAGGAAGACCTTTGTGGCAGTCATGTACTCTTGTGTCAATTTCATGATTGGGAGTGTAGGGGTGGAGTCTAGCCTGTCAATCTGGAGATAGTCAATGAGACCTCTCTGTGTGAGTATGGCTTTCTCCTGAGAATGCTGGGAAATCTCATGGAATTTTCCCCTTGGAGATGACTCATTGCTCAGTATCTTGGAGATGGTCTACTGAAAGACAACACAGTAGCATCCTGATAGACCCCGAATCCTAGAAACTGGAGGAGCTGGAGGAGAAGCCACATGGGTTTATCCTGATGGAACTAGACCTCTGAAGCTGGAAAAGCCACATAGAGACTCCAGTTGGTGCTGAAATGCTTGAGAAGCTACAGAGAGGCCCCTGCCAGTGCTAAGAAACTTCTACCACCATGAATACACAAGACTCTTCCTACTGGCTGGTGATTGTCCTGGCATCATTGTATGTGCTTTGTGAATCTGAAGAAGACTTTATAGAGTGGTATCAGACATATGGCTTAATATCAGACTTGTGGGCTTGGACTGGACTGGGTTGGGATGCTTTCTCAATGTTCCATACCTCTCATATACAAACCTCTTCCTCATATCCATATGCATGTCTATGAATTTGTTCCTCTAGTCTACCTGGATTAACACAACCTTCAAAGAAGGAGATTGACACAGTGGTTACCACATGGTCTGAAAGCATGACAAGAGTTGCCAGGATGGGCCAGGACCGGGCAGTGTCGTGTTCTGTGGCATAGAGACTCCCTAGGAGGCCTGAGGGGTAGGAGTGGGTTGTGATTTGTGCTGTGGACCGAATCACCAGCTGTTTGTTGGGAGAAAGATGAGGCTTTCTTCTCCCATAAAGATCTACTGCCTTGGAAAGCCCCAAGGGGCGTTCTACTCTGTCAGAGGGTGGCCACAAGTCAGAAGTGACTCCCTGGCAAGAGTTTGGTTTGGTTTGGGATGAGTCCTGCTGGGTGAGCACTGAGCCTCTAAAATTCAGGATCGATGATGCAAACCCACCAACCAGCTCTTCCTCGGGAGAAAGAGGAAGCTGTCTGTTTCTATAAAGATTTCAGCCTTGGAAATTCTGCACAAGCTCTGATGAGTGAGAATGGATTTACTGGCAGTGGGTTTGGCTTGGTTTTAAGGTGAGCCACCCAACAAGAACAATAAGGATGATCTCATTTAATGCTTGAAGAGAGTGAGATAACGCGTTTGTCATGTTCACTTTGTAGTCCAGGAAGTCGTGGTCATGGCTGTCAGAGATCTGACCCGAGGCCGCACAGCTAAGGACTCTACTCCAAATCACCTGACTCCAAGATCTGCTCCTGACTTCTCTTGTGCCTGAATTATCTTCAGCTTGACTAGAAGCTCTGACAGGCCTCTTAGGCCTCTTGCTGTGACTCTGGCCTGCCTGAGCACCTAGCACACAGAGGTCTGCAGTGTCTGTGGAGGAGATGTTGGCTGCAGCTGAGTGCAGCTGGCCCATTTTTGAAAGGGATTCCTTTTTGTTTGGGGTTTTTTTTTGGGGGGGGGGTATCACTGCCCTCAGGTGGTGGGGGTAGGAGGCCCAGCCTTGGCTCCATGGAGCTGGAATCAAACCTCCATCCCAGTGGGCCGCAGTCCCGCGCACAACCACTACGCCACCGGGGCTCAGCCCCTTTGAAAGGGATTCGTTTCTAGTTGATACCAAGCTTTGGGGCAGAGAGGAGGAATTCCAAAAAAGCAAAGGAAACTCACTGTCATCGACTCATTGAGAAGGCATAGTGACCCTTCAGCACAGATTAGAAGTGCCCCTGTGAGTTCCAAGCCTGCAACTCTTACAGGAGTAGAAAACCGTCGTTCTCTCTCAGAGCAGCTGCTGATTTTGAATGGCTAACCTAGTTCGTGGATCTCGGCCCAATTTATAACCAATTTGCAGAGGAGGAAGTTGAGAGAGATAAAACATGGGGTCCCTTGGGAATGACTCTGGCATGAGATGGACATCCAGCCTCACTGGTGTCAAGTGGCAGTCCAAAGCCCGCCCCCAAGCACTAAGCCCTCCCTTCCTCTGTAGGCTTCAAAGTTCATGTTACCTTGGGAAGGTCTTATTTGTACTTGATGTAGTGGGTTACACTTTGGACACCTAGCTATAAGGTCTGTAGCCACCGAACATGCCTCAGGAGAGACAAGAGGCTTCTATTCCAGGGACATTCCTTTTCTCAGAAACTCACAGGGATCATTCTCCTATGACCTGTCTGGTTGTTAAGAGCCAGAATCAACCTGACGGCAGCAGCTTTGAGGTTTCTTCTCAGGACTCCAAAGATATTAGTAGTTTTTCCTAATATTACAGAAGTTTCCAGGTTCCAGGGATTAAGAGTTTGCTCTAAGGTACATTATCCGTCACTTCTAGCGGCATGTCTTTGCGCAGGTCATTCTTGTCTCCTAGACCTCTCACTAATATACACAGGAGGAACACCGCCCCCTTCCCTGCCCTCCCTGCCTGCAGCCTCCTGGTCCAGCCAAGCAGATGCAGCAACCAGAATCAATTCGGGAACAGCCAGACTCTGACCCCCTGTCCGAGGGCCTTCCAGGTGCTGGCCAGCCTTGCTTCCTTGCCAACTCGCTTCCTCCTAATGCAGTCCAATGAGCCACCCATCACTCGTTTTCAATGTTTTAACTTTTACTTTTCATGTGTGGAAATCTAGAGGACTCAAAACATTAAAGCTTTAAAAGACAGGCTCTGAACATTCCCCCTCCTTCTCCTGGTTCTCCCCTGTGTGAGCTGTCACGGAGTCATTTCTGACTCCTGGGGACCCCCACGGCTCCACATAGAACTGTGCTGTGTAGGGATTTCAGTGGTTGGTTTATCCAAAGTCGATCCCCAGTCCTTTCTTCTGCGGTGCCTCTGGCTGGGCTCGAACCACCAATCTTCGGGTCAACAGTAAGCCTGTTAACTGAGCTACCCAGTGTCTCCCCTTCTGTTCCTGGGTCACCCAATTAGCCTCCCTAGAGACAAGTCTTAACTACCAATTGTTTTGTTCTTTTAGTACATCCTATGGGTGTAGCCATATGCATAGGTACATGCACACATACATTCTGCACCTTGCCTTTTTTCATTGGACAGTCTCTCTCTCTCTCTCTCTCTCTCTCACACACACACACACACACACACACACACACACACACACACACAATGTTAAATAAGAGGACCTGAAGGCACAGAGGGGTTATGAGCCCGGATGGTGAATGTGGATGTCTGAGTGCAACGCCCGTGCTCTTTCCGGCGTGCCCTCCTCAGGAAAGGATGCCAGCTGTCCCGAGCCTTCTCAACGTGCCTATTCAGGCCTCTGCTCAATGGCCTGGGCACTTCTACTGGGCCCACATCTGGGTGCCAAGGGGAGCTGGGAAAGAACTAAGCAATGGCTTGGACTGGCAGAGGGTTCGAGCCCCAAGAGAAAAGGTTTTGTTCTCTCATCCCCTGAAGACTGGCAGAAGTTGGCCTGACCAGCCGTGCCGGCTTTCCCTGGAGTCTGTGAGAGGGAGAATGTTTCTCTTCCTGCCAAGACCCGAGGGCCGCTCAGTGGGCCCTGTGGCAGCCCCCTCCTCGGGCTGGCTCCCACGCCTCACCTCTTTTGAGCACTTGCTGGAGATGGGCAGCTGCAGGAGTTCCTGCCAAGCCTGGGCCCGGCTTCCCTGAGAATGCGCAATGCTCCCATGTCACATCAAGTCGTGAGCTGGAAAGAACTCTCTGTGCCCAAGCGCAGCGCCAACCAGCCTGGGGCTGCAGGCAGGGCTGGGGGCAGGGGGAGCTGGCCAGCTGGGTCGAGTAAGGAAGTGTCACTGGTAGTTCAATGCGTATTTGTGCTTATCCCTTTGAAGAGCCTCCTTTGTGGCCTCCCTGTCTCCCGCACTCCTCCAGGCTCTCCTTGTCCCAACCAGCTCTGAATGGCCCACTGCAGGCCTCAGGCGGTGGGTGGGCAGTTTCCGGTGCTGTGTGCTGCATCCAGCTGGGCTCCTGGGGAGGTGCTGCAAGCTGTATTGCTGGCAGCTCCAAAGATATTTCTCCCCAGAGGAGCCACAAGTGCCCAAAGCCATGACCTGTGAGCCTGGGCTCCCAGGCAAGGTGCCAGCCAAGCCACCCCTGAGCAGACTTCTCTCCGTGTCCGTCTTCCCGTGCGTGCAATGGGCCCAGGACTGAGTGGTGAGGAGGACGAAGAGCCGGAAGAGGGAGAGCCTCCACCCAAGCCTCTGCTGTGAGCTGGGAGTTCTGCTGTGGGGATGGAAGTAGAGAGGCCGCCGGGTTTCCGACACTCACTGTTGGCTTGTTGGTCTGTGGAGACTGCACCGTTGCTGTAGAAAGGGAAAGTGTCTTAGCTAGCTAGTGCAATTGTAACAGAAATACCCCAAGTGGGTGGTTTTAACAAACACACTTGTTCTCACAGAATAGAAAGCTAGAGGATCACAATCAGGGTGCCAGCTAGAGGGGAAGCCTTTCTCTGTCAGCGTGAGGGAAGGTCCCTGTCATCCCTCTTGCCCTGATCTAGAGCGTTCTCTGTCCGCAGACTGGGTTCAAATGACTTGCTCTGTTCCCTGCCTTTCCTGGTAGTGGGAGGGCCTTCCTCTCTGCTGGCTTCTCTCCTTTCTCCTCTCGGCAGACAGAAGGGATGACACGGGTAAAAAGTGACGTAAGCATGGTGACGTAGGGTGCCTCCAGCCTAATCCTGCCTCATTAGCAATGACAACACAAGCAAATCCCAGTGAACTTTCATGGTACTGTTAATTGCAGAGCCGGCAGCGGAACCCCAAGCCTCTCCCCAGGAGAAGTACGAGGCTGCGGCTCCCTGGAAGATTCACGTTCTCAGGAATCCGACAGGGGGCGGATGGGAAATGGAATTGGCTCGATGGCAGCTGGTTTGCTTTGCTCGATCGACCTGACCTGAATGGGTGCGTCATTCTTCTGCTGTGTGTTCCTATGGAACTCAGAACCACCAGGCAGCCCTGGAAGACAGAGCTCTTTACAGTAAGCAGCAGGACGAAGCGGCATGTTAGGTTCTTTGGCTGCTCGACACCACTCTATGCCATTCAACGAGCAGTTCTCCTGGACTTGCTACACAGGTTCCAGAGCCCAGTCTTAGTGACATCACGAACATAGCCCTGGGTTATAACCAGAGGCAGAGTCACGATTCATATGCACACCACAAAGTAGAGGACACTGACACCAGGTCTCAAACTGGAGGATGATTGCGTCGTATCCTTGACAGGGTGTATTAGGCTACGCGTCTAGAGAAACAAAACTAGTGATACTCATAGATGTATAAAAGAGAGCTTTATTTCCCAGTCCAGTCTAACTCAAGTCCATGAGTCTGATGCGACCCGAGACCCTCTTCAGATTCTAACAGGTGCAGGTCAATGACACAGAAAGATGAAGCAGGAGACATAGAGGTGCAGGCCAATGAGGGCAGGGTCTTGTGGCTCCAAGATTAGTGAAGACATGGCAGGGCATCAACAGCTAGCATGGGGCCACCCCTGAAGGCAGACAGAGTCCCGGCAAGGAGGAAGGTGAAGGGCAAGAGAGAGACAAGTTCTCAGTGTCTTTCTAATAAAAAGACCACACCCCCAAGGAGGCATCCTCAGGCTGGAGTCCAACCTGATTGATAGGTTGGACTCTACCCCTACACTTTCATATTGGTACAAGTTGACATAAAATTTAACTGTCACATTGAGGTTATAGTGTCTATCTCTCCTGTGGACTGCCACCTAAAGCCTACAGTGTCAGCCTTCACTGGGCCAGATACCCTCGAAGATTCCCCAGATGGAAAGTCCCTTGGATGCCCACCTAACACTCCAGGGAGCCAGGAAAGCCCAGGCATATGAACTTACACAGTAGGAGATGTGTTTCGGCAGTATCTCCAGGATGGCCATGGAGACTGGGTTGCCAGAGAAGCTGACAAAGAGGAGCTGAGAACTGAAGCTCTGCGCAGGCAGACTGGCTGTGATCCCGGGACATGGAGAGTGGCTGAAGGTCTTTCTAGCAGAACTTGAAGGAACGCTGGTTTCAGTCAGTCAGGATAACACCACTCAAATCCATGATGCTTGGGTACAGGAGAGGAATGTCAAGTTGGATTCCAAAACCACACATTTTTAATTATCCATGGTATCTCCAAGAGTTCTTCAGCAGCCATCCAGGAAAAGGATGGAGCCCAGGGAAGGTGCTGGAATTGGTGCAGACTGGGCAACTGAGAGGTGAATAGGACAACTAACTTCTCCATGCCTGACAAATTGTAGACGTCATGATTCCAGAGAGAGGGAGTTTGTTCAGATTAACCAACCATTTGCTCAGGTGACGGGGAAACTAGACTGGGTCTAGTTTCTGTGCATCACTCTCTTTAAGAAGTTGGTACATTTATCTTGGTTATTAAATCCTCCATTTAAAAAATCATTTTATTGGGGACTCATCCAACTCTTAATGTATCAATACATACATTAATTGTATGCAGTCCACATTTGCACATTTGCTGCCATCATCATCATCATCATTATCATTGAAGTCTTCCCTTCCACTTAGGTCCCTGGTTCCAGCTCCCCAATTTCCTCTCCCTCTCTACTCCCTCTATTCCATGACCCTTAATAATTTACAAATTATCATTATTTTGTCATATCATACACTGTCCCATGTGTTCTTTCACCCATTTCCCTGTTGTCTGTACCCCAAGGAGGAGGTTATATGTAGGTCCCTCCAATTGGTTCCCACCTTCCACTTTACCTTCCCTCCGCCCTTCTGGTATCACCACTTTTACCACTGGTCTTGAAGGGATCATCTGTCCTGAATTGCCCATGTTACCGGCTCCTATCTGTACCAGTGTACATCCCCTGGTCTAGCTGGATTTGCAAGGCATAATTGGGATCATGAAATTGGGGTCTTAAAGGGTTGAAAGTAAACAATTGGCCAACTAGCTCAGAAGCAACAAAGTCCATATGGAAGAAGCACACCAGCCTGTGTGACCACGAGGTGTCGAAGGGATCAGGTATCAAGCACCAAAGAACTAAAAATTTTATCATTATAAGTGAGGGGGAGTACAGATTGGGGACCCAAAGCCCATCAATAGGTGAAGTGACATCCCTTTACAGAGGGGTCACAGGGAGGAGATGAGCAGCCAAGGTACAGTGTAGCAACAATGAAATATGCAACTTTCTTCTATATGACAGTCATGTACTCATGTGTCAATTTCATGATTGGGAGTGTAGGGGGGACTCTAGCCTGTCAATCTGGAGATAGCCAATGAGACTTGTGTGGGCAAGGCTTTCTCTGAAAATTCTAGGAAATCTCATGGAATTTTCCCCTTGGAGTTGAGAGACTCACAAGACTCAGTCCTCGGGAGACATTACAGTTGACAAGACAGGATGGCAGTGTGATAATAGACCCTGAGTCCTGGAAACTGGAGGAGCCAGAGGAGAAGCCACATGAGCTTACCCTGATGGAACCAGACCTCTGGAGATGGAAAAGTCACATAGTGACCCCTGCCAGTGCTGAAATGCTTGAGAAGCTACAGAGAGGCCCCTGCCAGTGCTGAGATGCTTCTGCCACCACTGGATACACAAGCCTCTGCACCCACTGGCCCATGATTGTCCTGGCGTCATTGCATGTGCCTCGTGAGCCTGAAGAAGACATAATAGAGTGGTATCAGACATATGGGCTAATATCAGACTTGTGGGCTTGGACTGGATTGGGTTGGGATGCTTTCTCGATGTTCCTTTTTTCTTGTACAATGCGAGTCTATGAATTTGTTTCTCTAGCCTACCCGGACTAAAGCACTCTAGTTCTTTCTTTCTTTCTTTCTTTCTTTCTTTCTTTCTTTCTTTCTTTCTTTCTTTCTTTCTTTTCTTTCTTTTTTTGTGGGCATACTGCCTTTGGTGTCGTGGGCGCTATCCAGTGCCGCTCCTGAGAGCGGCCGCTGGATTGGAACCGCCAAGCCTGCGGGGTGCAGTTCCACACTCAACCACTTACGCCACTGAGGCTCAGCCCAAGCACTCTAGTTCATAAATGCTTCCTCGCACCTACTCTCATGATCCCAGATCCTTCATTTTTTACCTCTTAGCCCTGGACTAGGTAGCTTCCGGCTCATCTGAGCATACAGAGACTCTGGACTGATTTTCAGACCATTTGCTGTTGTTAAGTGCTGTCTGGTCTGACTCACAGCAACCCTCTATACAAAAGGAGAAACAATCTGCCCAGTCCTGTGGCATCCTCACAGCAATTCCTGTGTTCGACCCAGCGTGAAAGCTACTGCACTAATCCATCTCCGTCAGCGTCTTCCTCTTTTTTGATGTCCCTCCACTCTACCAAGTATGATGTCTTTCCCCAACGACTGGTCTATCCTGACAGGCTCGAAGGACAAAAGATGAAGTCTTGCTCTCCTTGCTTTTAGGGAGTATTCTGGTTGTACTTCTTCCAAGACAAATTTATTGTTCTTTTGGCAGTCCATAATACTTTCAATATTTTTTGACAGTACTATAATTCTATTTCATTTCATCTTCTTCAGTCTTCTTTATTCAATGTTCAACTTTTATATGCTTATGAGACAATTCAGAATACCATGGCTTGGGGCAGGCACACTTCAGTCCTCAAAGTGACATCTTTCATTTTTGATACTTTAAAGAGGTCTTGTAAGGCAGATGTACAAAGGCAGTGTGTCTTTTAAGCTCTTGACTACTGTTTTCATGACTGTGGATCCAGTTGACTGTGCAGGAGAAAATTCTTGATAGCATCAATCATTTCTGTTAATCATGATTGTACCCACTGGTCCAGTTGTGAGATTTTGGTCTGCTTAGTCTATACTGTCTTCATCAGCAAGTTCAAGTCCTCCTTACTTTCAGCAAGAAAGGTTGTGTCATCTGCCTACCCCAGCCTCCCTCCAGTCCCGATGCCAAATTCTTCTTCATATAAGCCAGTTTCTCTCATGATTTGCTCAGCACACAGATTGAACAAGTATGGTGAGAGGACACACACCTTTCCTGATCTTAAATCATCCAGTATTTCCGTGATCTGTTCCCACAACTACCTCTTGGCCCAAATTCCACATGAGCACTCATTCTTCTCAAGATAACCCATAGTTTGTTATGATCCACAAAGTTGAGTGCCTTTGCATAGACCATAAAACACAAGTAGACATCTTTCTGGTGTTCTCTGCTTTCAGGCAAGACCCATCTGACATCAGCCATGATATTCCTTGGCCCACGTCCTCTTCTGAATCTGGCCTGAAAAACACTAACAGTTCCATGGACTGCTGAAAGGACAGAGGTCTTGGTGAAGTACAGCCAGAATGCTCCTTAGAGGTAAGGATGGTGAGACATTGCCTCACATATTTTGGACACGTTGTCAGGAGAGATTGGCCTCTGGAGAAGGACATTATGCCTGGTAAAGAAGAGGGACAGCAAAAAAGAGGGGGCCCCTTGACAAGAAGGGCCAGCTTGGTGACTACAACACCGGTCTCAAATATAGGAGGAATTGGGAGGATGGCACAGGACCGGGCAGTGTGTCCTTTGGCAGCACACTGGGTGGGTATGAGTCAGAGCTGGCTCAAAGGCACCTAACAGTCATGTACTAAATCATGTCTGGAGTAGTGATAAGAAAGGTAGGCTTCTTTATTGACCTTCACCTAGGTGCATCGGAGGGATCTGAGCCTACTAGAACCAGTCAGTCTCCATCCCACCCACGCTGCTAGGATGGGACCAGATTGAGATCCCAGGTACCAGGGTGGGGCCGGGCTTGAAAGGAGGCCCAGTTGCTGAGAAGTCAGCTTCCACAAATCAGAAAACGGTGCTTTAAGGTTTTCAACAACTGAGTCTTCAGAAGGAACTCACCAGGCCCTTCGTTGGAGGCGTCTCTGAGAGGACACAAATCTCCAAAGTCACTACTTGCCAGGGACTCCACAGAGAGGCCGCAAGAGGAAAAGGATGCAATACTAGAGACAAAAGGGGCTGTTTGGCCTTTCTCCGAATGTTTCCTATTAGGGGAAATAATGCTTTGCACTTTGAGATGCCAGAAGATTCTTTTTCTCAGATAAGGGGCAGTAGGTGCACAGCCCTCTTCAGTTAAGCTGCTGCGCTGGAATCTGAGTTGGTATCCGTGGAAGAGAATCGGAGGAAGGAACAGTCTGAACTTGGGGTAGGATTGGGGATTCATAGGGTCAAGGCCCGAGGATGGTGGAAAGGAAGTTGGATTCTGAGTGAGGCGGCCTGAGAACTTAAGCTTCTGTAACACTTGCTGAGCACTTACTGTATACCTGGGAGAAAGACAGAGCTCTCTATTCCCTTAAAGAGGTACTGTCTAGGAAACTCACAGGGACAATTCTAGCCTGTTCCACGGGAGTTCGGCACCAACTCGCTGAGTGAGTTTGCATTAATTACAGTTGTTGTTTTACTTTATACTGCATAATGAGAGGCATGGGCAGTGTCACAGGGGCGACTCCATTTCTTCTCCTTGTTAATACTTAAGGCTTCTTTTGAGTTCACTTTCAAAAGTCAGCACCCCTCAGAAAGGCCTCGGACACACTTTCCTTCCTTTTACCTTCAATTCTCCTATAACAAGCTTCCAGAAAGACTCTTCCTTTAGACTGACTCTAGGCATATCCATAAAAAATAATAATAATAATAAAGTAGGTGAGTGACTCAAACTTTATCACCAACAGAAGAAGGTGGTCTCTGGTAAGCTTCCTTTTGTAAGTGTCAGCCAATCAGAGAATTTTCTTATAAACTCCTGGATTCTCTATAACAAAGCTCTGTGAAAATCCCCATGCATCATAGTACTCTGTGAATCCTTCCAAGATACTGCCCAAAGCTGGATTGTTTTGCTCCTTCAATTAAAAAAAAAACAAAAAACCTTTTATTTTTAACAGAAGCTCCCATTTGCTCTTTGACACACCTGGCATTGTGGATGCAAAGATGGAAATGATAGTTTCCTTAAGGGACTAACATATTTTGAAAACAAGGAAGGATGTAGAAACAAAAGAAGTTTAGCTCTCCACTGGGACAGAGGTTCAATTCCAGCAGTGGGGCTGGGCCTCCTACTCCCACCACCGGAGAGCAGTGATGCTCCCCTCCCCCCCCCAAAAAAAGTTTAGCTCTCTCTGTGTATGGGCCAAGAGCTATCTCTGTGTATGGGCATAGCAGTTACCATTGTCAAGGTCGGCACTTTGAAACCACTAGCTGCTTGTTCCATGGCATAAATTTGTATTTTGATTTTTATATTATTTTATATTATTATAATTTTACCTTACCATCATACTTCGATTCTGTTTTTTTATTGTCTTGGTTGGGTTTCCCAGTTTGTGATGCACAGGAGGAGTGGATGCATAGTGGTAGTAACTGATACAAGGGTTGATAGGGGACGGAGGGGTGGGGAGTGGGTGGTAGGAAGGGAAAAGGGATTTCAGGAATAAAAAATGAAGGTGAGAGGCAGGAAGGCAATTGTGGTAGCCGAATAATTTCATGGTAACTTTTAAATAGGCTATTGGGGGTAGAGTCTAGCCTGTCAATCAGGTCACAGCTTGATTGATGCCTTCTTGTGGGTGTGGCTTCTCATGACTATTCTGCGAGTTTTCCTCTCTTCCTGCATAGAGCATCTAGCGGTTTCTTTTCTTTCTTCCTTTTCATTCTTCATAAGTTTTTTTTTTTTTTTTTTGGCATCACTGCTCTCCGGTGGTGGGAGTAGGAGGTCCAGCCCCACTGCTGGAATTGAACCTCTGTCTCAGTGGGCTGCAGTCCCGCGCACAACCACTACGCCACTGGGGCTCAGCCCTCTTCATAAGTTTTATTGACACATAATTTACTTATCATACAATTCAATAGCTCAACCGTTCAATCATATCAAGTAGAATTATGCAATCACTATATAAATTTTAGAATATTCCCCACCCCCCATGATTAAGTCGTTCTATTAGTATGGATTGTCTAGAGAAACAAATCCAGAGATATTCATATGCTCTATGGGAGAGAGACAGGGTTTTCCACTCTCATGTCAGTGACTACCTCAAAAACTCACAGGGGGATGAGCCCCGTTGGCATAGTGGTTGTGTGTGGGATTGCAGCCCACAGGGTCAGCGGTTCAAATACAGCAGCTGCTCTCCAGAAGTAAGACTGGGCCTCCCACTCCCACCAGGGGGCAGTGATGCCAACCCCCCCCCAAAACAACAACAACAACAACAACAACAACAACAACAACAACAAACTCACAGGGGCAGCTCTAGCCCGTCATGTAGGGTTGCTCTGGGTGGGCATATGAGCACAGTTCATGAAGATTCCCTTCAGCAACCACACAGTGAGAACCAGGGGATTCAGAGAAGGGACGGCGCTCCCTGAGGTTGCTCCACCTACCCACACCCAGCCCTTTTATCACTAGGAGTCACCATCAACTCCAGGCAGTGAGTTTCCGTTGAAGTTTTCTGCCTAACATTTCTGCTTGTCCAATGGGCAGGCTTCAGCATGGGACTGCTATAGACTTGGTTCCATCACACGCACATTCTTTACTGTTTATGCACATTCTGTCTCCCACAGCACTGTTTTTCAGCAACTTGATTCTATAATTCATTGCAATGGCCACATAGAACTTAAAGACAATATTCATAATTAAAGGACTTATTGGGAACATTAGCAGGTTATAATTCAGGTAAGAAATGATCAGAATATAGTTGTTCAGTCAGGACATGTTACACATGTCTTTCAAGGCTGCTAATAAATTCCCAAAGTTGATGCCACTCCATTCTGAGCGTCAACTGGAAGGCATTCAGCTCAAGCTCCACAGGTCTCTTACGATTAAGTGCCGAGAGGTGCCCCACTTCAGTAAGCCCCAGCCTAAAGGTACTCCGTTCCACTTCGATGTGTCAGTAAACCTAGTTCCTTAGTTAAGTGCCCAGAGACTCCCTACTCCACGAGCCAGTCGCTGTCCCAGAGCACTCAGCTTTGCTTGCTCTGTGTGTTGGGGACTCCACTGCTCTCATGATCCAGTTCCTGGTTCTGTTGCTGTTGCTCATCTGCCACGTTTCTGATGACACGGCTGTCTTCAGATCAAGGAGGCTCACTGTGCAGGGATCCGGAGATTCAGAGGACACACTGCACTCCTTGCTGGCAGTGACAGTTCCCCTCCCTTCCTGTTTCTCAGAGGGCTCATTTCATATCCAGCAGGAGGGGCAGCACAATCACTCACAAGTGAATCTAATCCTGCCCTTTTACCCAGAACCATGCAGGAAAAGGTCATTGGGTGGGAGTTACAGAGTTACAGAGACTTTGGCTAGAAGAGCCACATTAAATGATGCACCATCGCTGCAGGGTTTTTACCTAGATTGTTGTTTTTTTTTAAGTCAGGGTTGCTATCCTCATCAGTAATAGTTGGATGGACCCTTCACAGTACCAAAACATCAACCAGCACAGAGTACAACATTTGATCAAAATACAAACTGGGAGATGAGCTGTAGATTAAAAAGGAAAAACCACGCTATATCCCTCCCAGGTTTCACTGGTGGGAATGAATGGAGGCAGAGGGGAGTGGGGCGGGAGGTGGGGGGGGACAGGGATGATTCTCCTAATTGGAGACTACAGCCTGGGAACAGTTTACAGCCCCAGTTTCTTCCCTGAAAACTGCACCCCTTGTCCCATTTGACTGGGTAACATGTGCCGGCCATCTGGAACCAGCTCATACTTTTTGTAGAAATATGTCACCTAGAATCTGCCACAGTGCCCTCCAGAGCAGTTGCCAAGAAAGGTGTCATCACCCTTCAGCAGCCTGCAGGTGCCTAGGGGTGGACATCTGTGCCTGTGGTAGTTCTGGCGCCCACAGAGTCATGGAGGATGGTGCCATGATTGATGCTGTTGCTTTTCACAGGAATCACCAGGAAACCCTCTTGTTCACAGTAGTTGGAGTTCTTCCGACTGGGAGCCTCTAGGTCTGTCAGGAATCCAGGACACCCATAAAATGCTGGTGGGGCAGCTCTGGGTGGGCCTCTGCACTTCACCCAGTTCATCTATCATTCTCTCTGCTGTATCTGGCCTGCAGAGGGTTCTGCACCCACTCATCCACTTTCAGCAGGCTCTAGGGCCCCCAGGGCTTGCTAAGGTGCATGGGCTTCCTGGGCCAAGGAGAGCAGACATCAGCATGTGAATCACATGACAGCGTGGCAAGCTGCAACCCACCTTAATAACTTTAAAACAAAGGACCTTGCATTTGCACTGAGTATTACAAATCAGGTAGTTGACACCGGTCACCCTACTATAAAATGGCAGTCAAGCCCAATGGGAAGGTCAGAAGACTCAGGATTCCGTGTTTATTTATGCTGCTTTGAGTCTGCATTGACTCAATGACAGTGAGTTTGGTTTTTTAGTTTAATGTTACCCTCAGGGCTCTAGTGGCGCTTGGGAAAGAATTGGATCACTAATCACAAGGTTGGTGGTTCAAACCTAGCAGCCACTCTGGGACACAGAGTAGGCTGTCTGCTCCTGTAAAGATTTAGCATCTCAGAGACCTTATATAGGGCCACTGTGAGTTAGGATGGATTCTATGGCAGTGGGTTTGGTTTGGGGTTTTGATAATGCTACTTTAAGAGCCCTGGTGGCATAGTGGGCAAAATATTGGGCTGTTTGCTATAGCAAAGTGTGATGAAGAAACTAGTTGGTGCCCTTCTATCAGAAAGAATAGCATCTGGGATCATTAAAGCTTGTCTTTAAACAAGCAGTCACCTAAGTGAGGTGTCAATTACGTCCACAAGAAAGAACCACACCAGCCTGTGTGATCCAAAGATTGTTAATAATAAATTCAAAATCCAAAGGAGAAAATGGTGTCAGAGCTGTAACAGTGAAAGCCCAAAATCCATTGGCACAGTCTGCACTCATAGTCAAGGGATGTGAATAGCCACGTGTGATAGGTAGGTTATTGTGCCAATCTGGCCAATAGGAACACGTGGGATTAATCAGGTTACAGTTTGATTGGAGGGCAGAGAGATGAAAGGTTTGGCAAGGCCTGCTCCTCTCTCTCTTGCTCTGTGGGGAGTAGACCAACGTGTGACGCTTTATATCATTCTCTGCCTCAACTTGTGAGTTATCTACCTGGGGGAAAGCCAACCCATGGATCCTGTCGCTAGAGCCTGAAGCTCCTTCAAGACCTGCTTCGCCACACTTGAGCTCGAGGCTGGTGGATCTTGTTGTCTTGCATGCTTGAGTTTGCTATCTCATCCAGGTCTGCTTCACTAAGCTCCTGACCTACTGACTGTTGGTGACCCGCCCTGCTGCTTTCTGCCTGTGGGCCGGCTGCCTGCATTGCTTGAGGGAAAGCTCAGCTGTCTGCATCCTTAACCTTGGGCCCAACAGCCCATGGAAGTTGAAGGACTTCCAGTATATTAACTGTTCCACAGAAGTGAGTTGAATTGAGCCCTGCGTATGGTTGTGTGGACTAATTAGCCGTTATATTCCTTCCTGCTACATAAATCTATCTATCTATATTATCTATCTTCCTTTTCTTTCATCTATCTATTTCATTATGTGTCCTGACTTTGTTTCTCTAGAGAACCCTGCCTAACAAATCTTGCTATCAGATAGAGCATTGTAAAATTGATTACGGCAGATGTAGTTAAGTTAAAATGCAATATCATATCATTTTTTTTTGTTTTTGTTTTTTGTTTTGGGGGCATCACTGCCCTCAATATCATGTCACTTGACCTCCCTTTTGACCCATTTTAAAGTTGTTTCAGTTTGAAAATAAAAAAAGTGAAGGGGAAATATTTGTAGATTCATCCTCTGGTGCATCCCCTCTGACCATAGACCAGGGATGTGAGTAGCCTTGCTAACATGCAGAGGAAATTGGAAAATGGATTACTGCAGATGCAGAAAGGTTAAAGTTTAGCACTTTATCACTTAATCTCACCTTTTGACCATTTTAAATTTGTTACAGTTTTTAATATTTTCTTTCTTTTTGACTGAGATTTTTATCTGTTTTACTGTGGTATTGTTAGTTTTGGATGTTTTTCTCTATATAGTCCAGGATTGGTAAGTCTACAGAGGTAGTAACTGGATTAATGGTTTGGGGCATGACAAAAGAGGTTGGTGGGAAATGGAGAGGCAATAACAATGAGTACAAAAAAGAACAAATGTTCTAACATGGACTGTGATGATGATTGTACAAGTTTTCTTAATCTGATTGAACTACTGACATGTATGATATGTGAATTATATGCCAATAAAATAGTTTTTAAAAGTATCGTTAACCACGAGACCTTCTGTGGAGAAATGAGAATTTATGAGAAATTCTGTTTTCATAAGAATTTACAGTCTTGGACACCCTCAGTAGGGTCAATAGGAGCTGGGATAAGGAATATCGGTTGTACTGGCTGGTAACATCTAACTATTAACTGTAAAATCAGTGGTCCAAACCCATCAGCCTTGAGAGAAAGTTGAGCCTGTTGGAGCTAGCATACTGCACACAGAAGAAACAATGGTTGTAAAAACAAACTAGTCCAGGAGGCAGGCACTATGTGGAGAAACCACAGATGCAGGAACCATGCCTTCAGGGAAGCATAGCAGACACGGACAGGGACAAGATTGACAACCTGGGACCTATAGTCTATGCCTATGCTGTCACAACCGCCACCTCCTGAAAAACCAGGCCCTACAGCAAGGACACTTGTGATCTAAAATGGTGACCCACAGTGGCGATTCCAGCACTAACCTGGGGTTGGAACTACGAATAAAGGAGTTGTGCACATGGCCAAGAAGGCAGAACAGGGGCTTCTGGCCTGCAGAGAATGGCCCCTTTGCTTGCTAGAAATCGGCATCTGTTTGACTACTCCTGCTACTAGGAAAATGAGCAGGGGGTCCCGGGGTAACAAGCCTGGTAAATAACCGTCTCCAGCTTGAAGTCAGGCTGCACGGGCACCGTCAAATACCTCACCTAGGTTAACAGTTTGAGATAAGACACGGGCATCCATATGCAGAAACATCCCCAAGATCAATTAGAAACAAAGATGGAGGAATTTAGTAACTCATTAGAAAGTGGCCCAAACACCATCGGTGGAGCTGCAACCCCTCTGCTTTGACAGTGCCCTTAAACAAGAAGCCTTCTCCTGGACAGCATCTTCCTTCCAGACAGGCACATTCCAGGTGGGAGTGAGGGTGCATCTTAGCTATGTTTCAAGCATCCTTCTCATTTTTCTTGGTCCTTCTCACCTTAACTGAACTTTGACGTAACTCTTTACTGGGGTGTGTGTATGGGGCGGGGTGGGGGTGGGGGTGGGGGTGGTATCCACGTATGTGAATGAGAGCAAGGCTTATCACATGGTATGGAGTTTTCTAGTTACCTAGTGGTGACAGACCGGTGCCGAAAAGTCAGACCTGGCAGCCTCTGCAGGACCGCACCTCACACTAAGTATCCCAACCCCCCCGTGTTATAGGCACCAGTTTCAGTTTTTCTGACCCCAACCTAGGCCGGTCTCACATGCACCCAGCCACTGGAAAAGGAGGCCAGGAAAGAGCTTGCTCATCAAAACGACAGCCCAGAAACTTTGGCTCCAAGAATCACAGACTGACTCTTAACTAATATCCTAGTCCTACGAAAAGCACTGTAGGTCTCTGTTCTTTAATAAGTGACTTTTTGGTCCCTTGAGCTCAAGAAGAAGCTCCAGGACCACAAACAGCAAGCACAAAGCAAGGTTTATTTAGAAAGAAAAGAGTAACACCTGATAGAGCAGGTGGGGGTCTCAGCTGATGGCTGCTAAAACTGCCTTTGCTAGGACTTCTTAATGGATATGGGCTGCTTGGTCTGTCTGTGTCTCCTGGTCTGGTCACATTCCTTATGTCCAATCATGTGTCTGCTCACACTGTGTCCATGCTGGGGTCTTGCAGGAGTATGGACAAGGAAGCAAGCTGCCTGTGTGTCAGCAAAAGAATCAGGGGTTTGATGACTTCAGAGTTTAAACCAGCTTATGGGGTCTGGTGCCTGAGGTTTTAGAATGAAAAGTATCCAAAACTGTGAAAATCATCCCTTCACACATCCTGCTGCTCCCAGTCCTTTGCCTTGGAGTTCCTTTTCTCTCTCTGCCAGAGCTTTTCTCAGGGCCTTGACTTTCTTTTTGTCCATACCCCACTCCAAGGACTAGCCTCTGCTCCCCCAAACCAGAGGTTCTCAGCCTTCCTAATGCCTCAACCCTTTCATACCCTCATGGGTAACCAAAACCATAAAGCTATTCTTCTTGCTACTTCATAACTGTAATTTGACTACTGTTATGAATCAGGAGACCCCTGTGAAAAGGTCATTCGCCCCCCAAAGGGGTCGTGACCCACAGGTTAAGAACCACTGCCACGAACCGTTATAGCCATGGAAGTCCTACACAGTGTCCCTAGGAGTCAGAATCCACTCCGTGCTGTGGGTCTGAGTTTGGGGATGAGCTGAAGTTGGCTCTAAGGTAGCATGTTTAAGAATTTGAAGTTGAGGGCCTGAGCCCCGGTGGCGTAGTGGTTGTGCGCGGGACTGCGGCCCACTGGGATGGAGGTTCAATACCAGCAGTGGGGCTGGGCCTCCTACTCCCATCACCGGAGAGCAGTGATGCCAAAAAAAAAAAAAAAAAAGAAAGAAAAGAATTTGAAGTTGCAAGAGAAGTCCTTTGTTTTTCCCCTAAGTCTGTCTAAGGGTTTGATGATTGCAAGGGAAATTGTTTGGATTGGGTCCGGGCCAGGTAGCCCCTTCTCTGGCATCTCAGAAAGACAGATGACCTGCTAGACTTGGGCGCCCCTGCTTCCAGCATTCCAATGAGCTTATCTCTCCAGGCAGAGTCCACTTAGCCCCATCTCTCAGCATTCCAAAAAGCAAGTTTGCAGTTAGTAAGATAAGTCACTCACAGATGTCCTGACTAAACCCCTGCAGCTGCAAAGCCTCCCTTCCCCTTATCAGTATATCTATATATCTATATATACACATATACATATATATATCCCACCGCCTCACTGCAAATTCAGCTTCTGTTCCTTAACCTAGCTTGTTAGATTGTGGAACCTGCCCAGGAGTTCTTACCTGTCTTAATAAAGCCTTTCTTACTTCTCATTCCTGACTGAATCCTATCTCCTTTCTGCATCTCTGTTTTCACCGCTCAGAAATAAACAATAGTTAAGACAGAATCAAGGCTCAGAACTGGTCTGATGACGGTTGCGAATCGAGCACCTCAAATTTTAGAATGCTCACACAACTGATAAGCATTCAAAACTTGTGGGAAACAGAAAGGTTTCTCCCAAGTTGTCTCCCCCAAATAGATGGTACACATCAGTCATTTGATACACTTGGCAAATGACTGTGTACTTGGAGGTCAAAAAATGTAGATCAGGGGCTCTTCTCCCTAAGGGTTATCAGCCCTCTGGCACAATCAGCTTATAGCCTGTTCCACCCTAGGTAAAGCGACCAGACCTCCACTTTTTAACAATTTAACAACTTCCTGCAGCGTTTTAAAATTAAATAAATATATTATAATACTATTTTTGCATTCAATGATTTTTTTTTTGTGTGGCATCACTGCCCTGGTGGGAGTAGGAAGCCCAGCCTTGCTCCTGGAGAGTTGCTGCTGGATTTGAACTGTCAACCCTGTGGGCCGCAGTCCCACATACAACCACTAGGCCACCAGGGCTCAGCCTCAATGAAAAAAAATTTTTTTGGGGGGGGCATCACTGCTCTCTGGTGGTGGGAGTAGGAGGCCCAACCCCACTGTTGGAATTGAACCTCCATCCCAGTCCCGCGCACAACCACTGGGGCTCAGCCCTCTCAATGAAAATGTCTGTTGCTCCATATAGACCAAATTTTTAATCAAGGAACTTCCCACCCCCCACCTCCCCATCCCCTTACCCCCACCCCCTCACCCCCCCCATTCCGCCCCACCCTCCACCCTGGTCCTTGGTGTCCTGCTTAAAATCTGGTCACTTTACCTAAGTAGGGCCCACTCCCTTCTGATAAGGATGAACTACTTTCTTATAGAAGAGACAGGGAGGTCAAGTCCACTCAAGGATGATCAAGGTTAGGCTGCCATATTGGGTCTAGGGTCCACCCTTCAATCTTGTCTAAAGTGACCAGATTTTAAGTGGGACACCACTGACAGCGGTGTATTTAATCACCTCACATGCTTGTAAGAGCATTTGTGATGGAGTGGTTAAGACCAGGCTTGTCTTCTCTTCCCTGGATGAGTTATTTGGGTAATTCACCTCAGAAACTCACAAGGTCACTCACTATAAGTCAGCATGGACTATGTATTTTAGTGATGGTGTTGGTGAAGAATATTGAAAGTACTATGGGGCTGAGCCCCGGTGGCATAGTGGCATAGTGGTGGGACTGCGGCCCACTGGGTTGGAGGTTCAAATCCAGCAGCAGCTCTCCAGGAGCAAGACTAGGCCTCCTACTCCCAGCACCAGAGGGCAGTGATGTCCAAAAAAAAACTTAAAAGAAAGTACTATGGACTGCCCAAACTATATACATGTCTATACCAAAAGGGGTGCAGCCAGAATGCTTCTTAGAGGCAAGGAGGTGCGATTTTGTCTCATGTACTTTGCACATGTTGTCAGGAGAGACCAGTCCGTGGAGAAGGCCTCATGCCTGGTAAACCGAGGGAGAGTGACAAAGCAGAAGGCCTTGAGGAGAAGGCGTGACGCAGTGGCAGCAGCAAGGGGGTCCAGCATCGGCAACAACTGTGGGGATGGCACAGGCCCAGCGGTGTTTCCAGAACCTACTCCATGGCACCTACCAACAAGAAGCAGTCCCATCTGCCTGTCACCATCTGCAAGAAAGCCCTTAGTGTTTTCATCCATGGGAATCCCGCCTGTATGTGGACAACTGTAAGAGCACAGTCAAGTGTGAATGTTGTAAGTTTGGCAAACTGGGAAGCACTCAGATTGTGGAAGCAAGCGTGTTCCGGGCATCAAACTAATCGATTCAGTTATTTGTTTTTCTGCTCAGCTTGGAGGGTCAGATACAGTCTGCCAGGGAAGGACTCCACAGTTTGGAGGAGCGTTCTCTCCTTAAAGCACCCAGGAACTGGGGCAACGTGAGGAATGCTATCTTAGGGAAGCAGAACGGCCACAGAGACTCCATTTTCCTGACTGCCAGATGAGCTGCCTGCTTCCCCATTCCTTTCTTGGAAAGCCCCTGGGGTTCCTTCCAGGAATATACCCTGCATACCGGAACCAGGACACTATAATTAATCTTGTTATTCTTTAATATTGTTCTCTTTCGATTTTGTAATTAATTTTTCTGTTCTTACTTTTGTCATGCTTGCTTAACTGAAAGGTCTTTGATGGACGAGTCGAATGATTTTGGCGGTTTTTGCCTTTTGAAGTTTGCTGGTAACTTCACTCAGGACTACAACATAGGAAGCACTGCAGTCTCCCTGAAGTCAGCATGCCTTCATACTCTTCTAAATTTTTAAGACATCCTGGTGGCTATTGTTTACTTGATCCTATAATTGAGCCTTGTAGCAGAAAGGTTAAGTATCAGTCCTAACTCTGAGGTTTTCGGTTTAAATCCACCAGAGACCCTGGGAGAAAAGACCCAGCAACCTGATCCCACAGAGATTCAAGCAACCCAGCTACACTCACGGCCATCCTGCCAGACTGTGACTAGGCTGAAAGTCTTTACAGGAGCAGACTGCCTAATTTCCCCCTAAAGAAAGTCAGCTGGGTTTGAGCCTCCGAACTGGTGCGGTTAATAATCCAATGCTGAGGCAGGCCGTGAAAACACAGGGAGAAGGTTCTGCCTTCTCTCTATGTCTACCCAGCCTCTGCCCCATTGCCATGGCCTGGGCTGCCACCTCAGCTCTGACGACTTCCACATCTACTTGCGTGGATCGATGTGCCTGGGTAATGCCCACAGCTAACATGCTCCACTGCCACCAAAGACTGGAGGTTCAGAGGGGCCTTGGGACAAAGGCCTGGAGATCAACTTTCCAAAAGCCAGCCACCGAAAACTCCCTGGCGCACTTCGACCCTGGCACATAGGGGCTTGTGAGGGTCAGGGTGGCCTGGGTGGCAGCAGTTCCTTTCTGACCTTTCTGATATTTATGTTTGGATCAAGGTGTCCCCAGGGCTTTATATCCAATTGCCTGGCTGCCTCAGTACCTGTACCTTTAAAAGCTGAAACCCAGGGATAATAGAAGAAAACAACTCAGTAGACACATGGAAGCAGTGGCTCAGATGGAAGGTCGCCCTTGGTTAAGAATGCACTTGAGCCTTTACAAGTGATCATTTCAAAGCTTTCCCTGAGAGCAGCTTTTAAAAAGGCTGATCCCTGGGCTGAGCCCCGGTGGTGTAGTGGTTGTGCGCAGGACTGTGGCCCACTGGGATGGAGGTTCAATTACAGCTCCATAGGAGCAAAGCTGGGCCTCCTACTCCCACCGCCAGAGGGCAGTGATGCCCGCCCTCCCCCCCCCCCAAAAAAAAAATGGCTGATCCCATCCAGGACTCTTTCTTAACGCTTGTCAGAGGAGCCAGCTTCCAACATTTACACTGGGGGTCTGGCAGGCACAATTGTAAGGCAATAATTGATTAATTATTATAGTAAAGTCTTAGACAATATGAAAGAAGGAAATAATGGAGCCAGACACGTTTTATGGCAGCATGCTCACCTCAACCCCTCTCGGTGGTCCACATGGAGAGAGGTGAGAGGGGGGGGTGAGGAGAGGACAAGGGGAAATGGAACAGGGAAGAGAGGGAGAGGGGTTGGGGGAGGAGAGGCGGCCCAGTGAGAGGGAGAGAGAGGAGAGGCAAGAGGGCAGGGAGTGCATTCCTTTCTGACCAAGCCTTATATATCTTTGGGAGATATTCAAGTCCCCTAATTACAAGTAAGGACATACATCACTGGGAGGGGAGGGAGGAGGGTCCCCATGTGACAAGGAGCAGACCCCAGACTGCCTAAAGAGGTTTGACTAGTTCTCTGCTTCTTCAGAGATCATTAACAGTAGTGTGCGAACTTCCAGACTGGTGGTTAACAGGCTTCAGTGCTGCCTATGATAGCATATCTATATGCCTATAAGGAAATTCAATGAATATAAACTTTACTCAAAGTTATATACCAACCACTCAAGCTAGAGATGAAGAAATTGAAGAATTCTACCAACTTATTTCACCTGAAATTAATTAAACATACAATCAAGATGCATTAAAATTTACATATATACACGTTTTTTCTTCTTTTTCTCTCATCTTTCCTCCTACCCCACTATCATGTTTATCCATCATTCTCCTCTCAGATACAAATCTATTGATCAAACATGGCAGAAAAGTTACATCCTCGCCACCTCTAGAATTTAGAATCCTTACTATCCTTGCCAATTTTAGCATCCTTACTATTTCCCCAAACTTATCATTATTGGCTAACTGCCCCCCACACTGCCTCCTCTTTCATGCCCCCCACAAACCAGCCAAATACTATAGGTGTGGAAGCGACATAATCTGGTGTCAACTTGCGAAGACGTGGAGTCTGGCCTTGCAATCAGGTTGCAGCTTAATGAGCTCATTAGAAGGCACCAGGGACCCTGGTAAATAGCTCACTGGAGGCCAGCTACACACAGACTCTCTGCTTCCTCTTCCTGCTGACAAGCCACATGGAGCTATGCTGATAGCAGCCAGAGCCCTGGAGCTGGAGGAGCCCTGTGGAGACCCGCACCAGCGCTCGGATGCTTCCATCACCACTGGAACCACAAGACTTTCCACTCACTGGCCTGTGATCTCTCTGCATTCAGCATCATTGCATGTGTTGCATGAGGCTAAAGAGCAATTTATGAACTGATGTTGACGTATGGACTAATGTTGGACTATGGACTGGGATGTTTCCTTAATATAGAATTATTCTTTTATATACAGATATTTTTTATACACATATAAGTACCCTGGCTTTGTTTCTCTAGTCAACCCAGACTAACACATTAGGATTGCTGTGGGATGAAGACAGGACTTTTCCACAATTACATACTTCAAAATATTAAGCAACCTATTTACCAGCATTTGAAGCTGACTAAGTCAGCTATTCCCCCTGAAGCTCCCAGTTATCTGAGGCCTTTGTGGTCACTCATGATAGAGCTGACTCCCCTACTGTTAGGATGATGGTTCGCTTCCCTGGAGGCCAGTGGACTGGGTTCAAGAGCCATTGTCAATGACTCCTAACAAGACAGACCTGTTCATCTACCCCCAGGAGTCTGAGGTCTTCCTTTATCACATCCCTCTCCTCTTAATCACTAGGCATCCCTAAGCCATTATCACCTTATAGCCCTTAAGACAGCCCCCTCTTGTGACATGTCCTGACCAGTGGCAATAGGACTCATATGTCCCCATAAGGCTATTGAAACGGGGAAAATTAATGTTCATTCTCTCTCTCCATGCGGACCACCAAACAGGGTGGAGGCGAGCATGTTACCCTGATATGAAATGTGTCTAACTCTTCTTGCTTCTCTCTCTCTTATGTTCCCTATGTCATTGTTATAATAAATGATAATTACTGCTGTACAACTGTGCCTATTGAACCCATAATATATATATCTGAAGCTGGCCACTTCTGATAGATTGCCTACCCTGACTATCTTGTATAGATAAACACACACACACACACACACACACACACACAAAGATATCAGACAAGTAGTCACAAGTTTATTAGGGATCCTGATACAAAGAATATCTCTTTATTGACTAGAGAGAAGGACATGTTATGTATGTCCTTAAATAGAAGGACATGTTATGCATGTCCACTTCTGTTTTCTTTCAGGGTTTCCATACACCCTCTTGGTCTAAAGCATTTGTTTCTAAAAGTCCCCATCGCAATTCCTGCAGTCAGGATGGAGTGGTTGATCCCCCACCCCCCACTCCTATCTCACCTTTAGATTTTCAATGAGAACCCAGTGAGTAACCCCCAACCAGTTCATGGGGTGCCAAGTGATGGCACAATGGGAATTCCTCGGGCTTTGCTCCCATCACTGGTTTCTTGCATTCCTCTCTAGGTTTGCTCCAGGAAGTTCTATCAACCTTGCTTGAGGAAAGCGAGGACTTGAAGCACTTGCTGAGGAAGATGAAGGGCCTCAGTATAGATTGCAACTCACTGTAAAGAAGGAGAAAATCCTAACAATTGGATCAATAGATAAAAGGAGGAAAGATTGAAGTTGTCAAGGATTTAATTTTCTTTGGACCCACCCATGATCAAAGCGCACGGAAGCAGTCACGAGATCAAGGACACATTGTGCTGGGCGAATCTGCTGCATAAGGATTCTTTAAAGGGTTGAAGAATAAGAATGTCAGGTGCCCCGACCCAAACCCCTTTCAATGGCCTCACATGCATGTGAACACTGGACAACGAATAAGGAAGACAGAGGAACGGAGACATTTGAATTATGGTGTTCAAGACTGAGAGTATCGTGGCTTGCAAGAAGAACAAACAAACCTATTTGGGAATAAGTACATTGGCTATGTTATCAGACAGACAGTCCCTGGAAAAAGGGCACCAGGTTTGATGAAGTCGAGGATCAGTAGTAAAGAGGAAGCTCCCCACTGAGATGGATTGTCATAGTGACAGACACAATGAACTCAAACACAGCAAGGACTGCGAGGACTGGGCAGGTGTGGGCAGGGTTGTGTTCTGCTCTACATAGTAGATAGGGTCAATGTAAGTTCGAATCAACTGGATCACCCCTAACAACAACAACAACAACCACAACAACAACCACAACAGAGAATAGAGGAGACGGAAACAGAGGGACTGGGGCAGGAAGAGGAAGAGGAAGGGTAAGGGGATGGGGTGGGAGAGAGGGATTGGTTAGTAACAAAACCCTCCCAGCCCTGTGGTTCATTGACTTCCCCAAACAACAATAAGAAACCCAATCCAGCGCACCGCCAGTGAATCAATTCTCACTGAGAGCAACTCTTTATAAAGGAGCACATCTTCATGGGAGAAGCCAGGCTCCTCTATCTTCCCAAAGTGGCTTTTAGGTTGGAATCATAGTCCTTGTGGTCACTAGTCTAGTGTTTAACCCACAGTAGTTCCTGGGCCTCATATTCCAGTTCCCCTTGATTTCTGAGATTTGATTTCTGAGAGAGGACCCGATGCTTTTCTGGAAATGGCCTTGCTCTGAAGTTAGCCATGAGATGGATGGATTGGCCAAATGTCCAGCTGGCTGGTTTAGAAAGGTTTTGAGAAAAACCTTGCAAAAATATAGTTGACTCTGGAGTAAACAGGATTGAACTGAGCTAACTCATTTGCAGATTTTTTTTTTAACCTCTTGCTATTTTGATAAATGCCACTGTTGTGACTATGTGCTCAAAACTCCATGTCACCGATTTGCCTTACACGGTGTCTTAAGCAGATAAGCAACAGTGTAAACTACAGGTAAGTTGGGCAGCTCAAAGGAGTGCCATTCAAGGGTCAACTGTGAATCAAAGGAGAGTTTTCACTGCAAGGATCAGCACCCTTAGCCCTTGTTTAAGGTCTATTGTACAATTGCTCTGCAGACCACTTGGGCCCCCCTGCTTTTCACGGCAGATACAGGCTTCTAGAGTCTCGACTTCCATCGAGGTAAGCCCTGCTTCCGAGACAGCGCATTTCTGAGTCCATATCTACTCCTCCCTGCCTCCCCAGTCTTCCCACCCCACCACCCCACCAGTGTTAGGCATTTGAGGCTTGATTTGGTTGACTGTGCCATGGGAGTAAAGGGTCCTGGTGCTACAGTTGTCAAGTGCTTGGCTACTAAAGGTCGGTGGTTGGAGCTTGCTAGCTGCCCCTCCAGAGACAGGCGTGGAAGTGTGTTTCCACCCAGATTAGAGCATGGGAGCCCTACAGGGCAGCTCTCTCTGTGTCCTAGGGGGCTCCTACGAGTTGGAAAGACTCCACGGGAATGGGTGGGGTGAGGGAGTCACGGTCTGGGAAGGAGTCCCAGGGTGAGGCAAGTGTTCAGCACAGCAGATTGCTGTCACTAGAAGGGTGGAGGCGTGGTCTGCCCAGGCGCACCTGGGAAGAAAAGCCTTGTCATCTGTTTCTAGAACATCAGCCAGGGAGATCACTGGAGCACAATTCTCCTCTGCCATGCGTGGGTTCGTCCTGGGCTGGACGCTGACCACCAGGCAGCAGTCACCACCACCTACTTTAAGTGATCCAATTCCTGAACAGACTTACATGCTAGCATCTGCTGAGGATGTGGCAACACAGAAAATGCTTCCATTTTACATCTGGTGGCTGAAAATCACTTCCGTTTAGTGTGCACACTGCTTTACACTTTCACAGAAGGACCTCCTCTTTATTTCCTGGGATCCATCCACTCTTTGCACAGAGGCCCTGGGGCTTTAAATGTGTTCATCAAGTTGTGTTCTGCTGAAGCCTCCGTCCTCCCGGGACATGCGGATCCTCATATGAGTCTGACTCCTCTAACGCTCACTCACTCTCCACACACCGACTTCTGCCAGGCCCCCTCAGGACCTCATTCCTGCCACGTCTCTCACAAACTCTGCCTTTGCTTGACAGTGACCGCCAGATTAGGTTATGTGGCTAGATTAGGTTATGTGGCCAGGTTAGGTTATGTGGCAAAAGGGAATCAGGTTGCAGATGAAATCAGATTGCTAATCAGTCAATTGTGAAATAGGGAGTGGCTCCAGGGCCCTTCGACATGGCAGGGGAGCACGGAGAGTCAGAGCAGGATGGCTGTGGGAGAAGCGTACAGACAGAGCTGCAACGTGGCAGCTAGGAAGGCAGAGAGAGGAAAGAATGAGCCTAGAACGAGGAGTCCAGGAAAGAAGACAGTGTTCTAAATCTGAGTGTGATGATGATTGTACCACATTGCTGGGTGTGATTGGCCTATCCCATTGCAAGACGTGTGAATTCTACGCTAGCCACGCTGCTGGGGTACAAAAGCCAAACGAGAGTTGCTGTCATGGAAACCCGCAGGGGCTTCTGCTCTGCTCTGTAGAGTCTTGACCAGGCCGCGGGTTCTCCGTGGCTCGGAGTCTGCTGTGAACTCTTGGCAGAGATGTATTTGAGGTAGAGAAGCGGTGAAGGCAGGACTTGCATCCGGGTCCTGGGCTGTACGTCTTGCTACACAGAGTCCACTTGCCTGGCCTCAGAGGACACATATCAACACAGAAGTGACTAGGAAGCCATTGGTTGGTTCCATGGCACTAAGGTGGGATAGTGGTTACTCCCAGGCTGAGATTCTCAGCCACCAGTCACTCCACACGACAAAGATGGAGCTCTCGCTGAGCCCTGGTGGCGTAGTGGTTGTGCGCGGGACTGCGGCCCACTGGGATGGAGGTTCAATTCCAGCTCACAGGAGCGAAGGCTGGGCCTCCTACTCCCACCACCAGGGCAGTTATGCCTAAAAAAAAAAAAAAAGATGGAGCTCTCTCCTCCCGCACTCAATGACAGTCTCAGAAAGCCACAGGGGCCGCTCTCCTGGCCCCACAAGGTTGCTGTGAGTCAGCATCGGCGATGCAATGGCAGTCCGCGGTGAGCTGATTCCTAGTGTCAGGCTGTGGATGTTCGAGGGAGGATTGGGAGGGAGCTGCTAGGGGAATTGGTGAAGACAGTGGTCAACAGAAGCCCAACTCAGGAACGGAAAATCACATAAAGAAACCTCAGAAGTTGGCCAAGCCCTTTGGTTTCAGTGAGCAAGCACTTTCACATTTTCAAACTGAGGGCACATTTGTTCCCTGCTGTTGGCCCCTGGCCCTTGGCCTCTGGCTTGGAAACAAAAAGGGGTTGTTTGGTGCCTGGGCTGGGATGTTTGTGCAGAGAGAGAGGCTAGTTTGGGGAGAGGGGTGCGTTTGGAGGGCGGAGCTTGGGGAGGCTGTGCTGTTCTGCCTCAGCTCACGGAGCCCCGGTTTTCCATCAGCTGGGAACAGAGGAGGGGGACCAGACCCCCGTCTCACCCTGTGCTCCACAGAGTTGGGCAAAATGGATGACAATAATAAATCCGTGTCCTTGACATTGATTCGATTTCAGAGGCCACCTGCCCCCAGGGTCCCTTTCACATGTGCGCACTCCAGTCACAGGCTGTCCCCAGCCTCTGTGTCCCCAGCCACATCAGTGCCACTTTGTTGAGTACAAAGCTCAGACTGCCGGAGAGTCTCTCTTATCCTATAGGTAATCTACTTCTCTATCCCCCCTTTTTTTTGGGGGGGGGACATCACTGCCCTCAGGTGGTGGGAGTAGGAGGCCCAGCCTTTGCTCCGTGGAGCTCGAATTGAACCTCCATCCCAGTGGGCCACAGTCTCGCGCACAACCACTACGCCACTGGGGCTCCACCTCCCCCATTTTTAAGGGGGGAAAATAAGCATGTTATACAACTCAGTAGTTCTGTCACACCAAGAAGAACAATCAACCTAAGAGCTCTTTCTTCCTTCTTGTTCCTGTTGCTGTGGAGTCCCGATTTTCTCCAACCTCCCCTTCCATGCCCCCAGGCAATCTTTAATCCCACTACTGTCTATCATCTTGATGCAAGGATCCAGGGTCTGCCCACTGGGAAGAACTGTTTCCTTCATCCAGCAAGTATGTCAGTGCTGCTTCCTTTGTGCTGCTCAAGGTTCTCACTTGGTCTGGGTGACTTAGCAACAGAGAGTTGGTTTCCATTAAAGAGTCTGGGCATCAACCTTGGTTCTTGCTTGCCTGACCACACACGCCCTAGCAGCAGCAAGTCTTATGTGGTTCAACTTGTCAAATGCAGCTAGTATTCATCTCTTTCCAGTGCTACTGCCTCCACCCACAGCCCCCACACCCAGCATCTCTCTTCCCAGACACTACCACGTTCCTTGTGCTTCTCTCTTGTCCATCTGTGCCGTGGGGCTGAGGGATGGTGTCAGGGGCTTAGCCTTGAATTTGTTAGGGTTTCTTTCTATGGCTGCAGCTTTTCGGATGTGAGTAAACTGAGGATTTTCAGAAGGGGAGATTATCTAGGCCACCTGGGTAGGCAAAAGATATCTTATAAGGCACAAGTGTCTTTATAAGAGAGAGACAAGGGGAGAGTTGAACTAACTCTCTCTCCCACTTTTGGTAGGCGATATGGAGATGAAGCAGAGAGGTTTATTGATGATGCTGGCCTTAAAGACTGAGTGGTATAGCCACAAGTTGAGGAATGTCAGCAACCAGAAAGTCTCTGAAGAGAGCATGGCCCTTAATTACAAAAAAAACCATAAAGATAAAATACAAATAACAAGTAAAAAAGAAAAGACCACTATCAATATTTAATAAGCCAGGGAAGAAATTTTATCATGGGACAACGTGGTCCTTAATTTCAACCCAGTGTAACTTCTAGACTCCAGAACCACGGGAAAAAAGAAAGATGTACTGTGTTAGGTCAGCCATAGCAAAACAATACCTCCAACTCCCTGTCTCCACATAGCAACCAGACTTGTCTTTTAAAGATGCCACCTTTCTTAAAGTTCTCCAAAGGAATTGGTAAAGCATAAACTATTTATAGCTTGTAACATATTTAAAATATCATAGTGCATACTTGAGTGAAGTTTTACACAGAAAATACACTTCCTATCTCACACCAATCAAGAAACAGAGCATTTCCAGCCCTCAGGAATTCTCCATGCTCGCACCTGTCATCAAGCCATGTCCGAGAGTAAACATGACTCTGGCTTCTAAACTTCTACGCAGATTGGTGTTACATACCTTTCCATTTGATTTGATTTTGTAGAGCTCTGGTAGTGTCGTGGGCTGTACATTGGCCCGCTAGCTGCAAGGTCAGCCGTTTGAAATCACCAGTCCCTCTGAAGGATGAAAGAACAAGCTTCCTTCTCCTGTAAAGATTTACAGTCGCGGGGCGCTTCTCCTCTGTCCTGCACGGTTGCAATGAGTAGAGCTGACTCAAGAGCAGTGGGTGTTTAGACCTCTCAGTATATATATACATATATATTATATATAATATTCCTCAGATAGGGAATTGTATCTACATGGAGAAGGCTGTGAAGTTTTACACTTTCAGGAATCCTGAAGAGCAGCTGTATTCTGTCCCATAGGCTCACTAGAGTCAAAATTAACTGGGTGATGATAGACCAGCTCGGCTCTTTTCCATTTCTTAGCCTTTCCACTGCATTCCTTCTTGGTCTAGGAGCCCCCGTTACAGGCAGTCATCATGACTTCTCGGTCTCCTCTGGGGGTGGAGTGGTCTGTGCTGGCCTGTGATGCAAAGGGCTGGCAGTTCAACATCACCAGCTTCTGGAGAGAAAGCCTGGGCTTTTGACTCTCATAATCAGTTACCGTCTTCTCAGAAAGCTGTCGTGCCATCGACTGGATGGTAATGCATTTGAGTTGTTGGTCTGGGTTAGTCTGGGTAGACTAGAGAAACAAACTCACAGACATGCCTATGGATATAAGGAAAGGGTTTATATACAAGAGGAAGGGACACTGAGAAAGCATCCCAGCCCAGTCTAATTCAAAGCCATAAGTCCGATATTAACCCATATGCCTGATATTAATCTATAAAGTCTCCTTCCGACTCACAAAGTCACAGACCAGTGGGTGCAGAGTCCCGGCGCAGGCAGGAGTCTCTCCATGGCTCCTCACTTCCAGGGCTTAGGGTCCATCAACAGCATCCAGTGGTGGCAGAAGCAACTCAGCACTGGCAGGCGTCTCCATGTAGCTTCTCCAGCTTCAGAGGTCTGGTTCCATCAGGGTAAGGCTGTAGGGCTTCTCCTCCGGCTCCTTCAGCTTCTTGGATGCTGCCATCTTGTCTTGTTTGTAGTTTGTTGTCTGAGAGACTAACTCCCAACAACTGGGGAGATAGCTTCTCATTTCCACCAGGGAAATATCTCGAGATTTCCCAGAAGCCTCAGGAGAAAGCCATGCCCACACAGAGGCCTCATTGGCTACTCAATGGCTATCTCCAGATTAACAGGCTCGACTCCACCCCTACATTTCAATCATGAAATTGACATAAGTACATGACCACCACATGGTCTGTGCTGGTTTTTTGAGGCGTCCTCACCAAGTATTTTGTAGAATTTCCCCTAATTTGGGGTTTGTCTATTGTTTTACCTTTATGACTTGAGTGGTGAATCAATGTGAATTGAATTGTGTCCCCATTTTGAGTTAATTTTTCATAAGGTTTGAGGTCTTCTTGTCTTTTTTTCCCTTATTGCATAGAGGCATTCCATTGCTCCGGTATCCTTGGGACACTCCCCCTTTCCACTGGATTGCCATGGCGCTGTGTCCACATTCATGGACATTGTTGATATAGGTCTAGTTCTGGACTCACAATCTATTTCTTTCTTTTAATTGTTTTTATTATCAATCCTGGTTCTCAGAGCTTTTGCTTCCTGAGTGTGTTAGTCCAGGGAGACTAGAGAAACAAATTCATGAACACACATATAAGGGAAAGGTTTATATATAAGAGGAATGGAACACTAAGAAAGCATCCCAACCCAGTCCAATCCAAGATTATAAGTCTGATATTAACCCATATGTCCATTATCAGTTTATAAAGTCTTCTTCTGAATCATAAAGCACATGCAATGACAGCAGGACAATCACAGGCCAGTGGGTGCAGTCTTGTGTATCCAGTGGGAGTAGAAGCATCCCAGCGCTGGCAGGGGTCTTCCCATGGCTTTTCCGGCTTCAGAGGTCTGATTCCATTAAGGGAAGCCCATGTGGCTTCTCCTCCAGCTCCTCCAGGACTCAGGGTCTAACAACATGCTGCCAACTTGTCTTGTCAGTAGAGAGTCTTCAAGGGACTCCAAAATTTTTCACCTCCACAGGAGGTAAAATTTTGAAATTTCCCAGAATTCTCAGAAAAAGCCATGTTCACACAGAGATCTCATGGGCTATCTCCAGATTGACAGACTAGACTCCATCCCTACACTCACAATCATGAAATTGACACAAGTACATGACTGCCACACTTAGACTTTGTACGGTTGACTTCTTCTTTGTATGATTCTTCTTATTATTCAGGGTCTTGAGGTGAATGTCACCTTTCAAAGGAGGGCTTTCCTGGGCAATCTTAACAAATATCACCTTGCTGCCTGTCTTTGTCTGAGTGCTCTAGAGAACTACAATTAGTGAAGTTTCTATGTGTCTATAGAGAGGAAGATTTATATCAAGGAAATGGCTCACACAGTTGTAGAGATAGGCAAGTTCCAAGCTTATGGGTTAGATGTCAGTCTGGAGGCTTCTCCCAACTCCTGTAGCTGCAGGGACTGATGAACCCAAGATTTGCAGAGGCTAATGAATTTAAGGCCAACAGGTAAATTTGCTGGCTGCTGCAGACCACTAGCTCAAGTGCAAAGAATTGTTTGTAGGTTAATGAACCTGTGGCAGGGGTCTCAGACCCAGCAGAAAGCAAGCATGCTTTCCCACAGCATTCACATATGTTGGAAGCAGGCTACACCTTGGAAACCTCATTCTGAGGCTTACCAGGTCTTAATGGCCAAACCACTGGGCATGTTGGCCCTGGCAATGTGGCACAGAACCTGCACTATCACACTGTTCTTGATCACATGCTAGTATGCTATGTATTATCTTTGGGGCATTTATTACGATGTAAAAGCATCCTTTTCTTACAAATACAAAGGGAGTATCAAAACGTTCCTGGAAAATTTTCATTATCTTATCATTTTTCTTCCCATGAACCCTTTGATGCTTTCTCATATAATGGGATGTGAACATAGATTTCATCAGCTGCTCCCCTAATGTCTAGCAGCACCAGGCTCAGAGAATGCTGGTGAAATAAAACAACAATTCAATTCTCTTTTGATTTCATATAGAGGTTTTTTGCACAGCGTTGCCGTTGTTTGTTATGGAAGCTTGAGGCAGGCATTCCACAGTGTCAGTTCACATTACTTCACATGCAAAGGCCCACATCCATTTCCATCTTGATAGCTGATCTGTCATAACAAGTTGATTTAGTTCTTCCACCGCTGGGCATTCTGGACTGTTTTCAAAGCCATACATTGTGATGCTATGTGTGTCTTTGTACATGACTTTTACTTGATTAATTTCCTTTTGATAGATTTGCCCAAAGCAATATTCCAGGTCAAGTGGTAGGTCTTGCTACAAACAATCAGACAAGTGATGAAGAAACACCGAATCAACTTGCAGTTCTAATTAGGGATAAATGTATTTACTCCTTATGGGCCCAACTGACTTGACTTTTCTTCATCTAGTGGCCAGTATCTACAAGGGAAAGTATGATTGTGTAGAGGCACCAATGAAAAATGAAGATGCACTTGATTTCATGACACTTATATGAACAAAAATCTGTAAGCTCTTAATGGACTGCCAGTATCATAGTGTGATCAGATTGTATGAAAGAGCCTCTCAAGTCTTGTAATGCTATGATGTTCTATTACTATGCAAGAAAAATTGTCCGGCCGAGAAGACCCATCCCACAGACCCCTACAAGTGTTAGACCATACAAGAAAATCCCCTTCCTCTTTATCTTTTCCTCTCCATCAACATTTCATGTCACCTTCAGATACCAAGGCCTGGGACATCCATTGCCCTTCTCTATGAGTTTTGCCAGTGGTTCTCATAAATTGATAATTTCTGGTTGTGATCCAAACCCAATACCATTGAGTCAAAGTGATAAATGTCTAAAATTGACTATCATTAATCATATCTGGCAAGCTTTAAAAAAGTACCAATGCCAGGTCCCTCCCTAGAGATTTGGGTGCAATTGGTTTGGGGGAAAGTTTAGTAATTATATTGATTAAATATTGGCCAGGTGATAGTGTTGTGTTGCCAGATTGTCTAGCAGCAACGTTGTCCACAGTTGGTGCTCTATCAAAGCTTGTCGAACGAATCAATGATTAAACGAAATTAAGTTTGTACTTGTACCAGGTGGGTGGCAGAGAGCTCAGGAAGGGTCTCTGTAATTGCTGTTATTGTTGTTGTTATTGGGGGCTAGCCAGTTGATTCGGACTCAGAGGGACCTTATGTACAACAGAACAATAGACCAGTAGTAGTCCTGCACCAGCCTCGAACCAGCCCTCTGTTTGAGCCCATTGTTGCAGTCTCTGTGTCAAGCCATCTTGTTAATGGCCTCCCCTCCTTCAACCCCCACTTTACAAAGCATGATGTCTTCTCCAGGGACTGGTCTCCCTTGACAACATATCCAGGTATGTGAGATGAAGTCTCACCATCATCCCCTCTAAGGAGCATTTTGGCTGCACTTCTTTAAAGACAGATTTATTTGTTCTTTTGGCAGTTCATAATACTTTCAATATTTTTCATTAAAACTATAATTTAAATGCATCGATTCTTCTTTGGTCTTTCTTCTTACTGTTCAACTTTCACATGCATATGAGGTGACTGAAAATACAATGACGTAGGGCTGAGTTCCAGTGGTGTAGTGGTTGTGTGCGGGACTGCGGCTCACTGGGTTGGCGGTTCGAATCCAGCAGCAACTCTACAGGAGCAAGACTGGGCCTCCTACTCCCACCAGAAGGCAGTGATACCCCCCCCCCCCAAATACAATGGCGTGAGCCAGGTGCACATAAGTCCTCAAGGTATCATCCTTGCTTTTCAACACCTTAATGAAATCTTGTGCAGCAGATTTAGCCAATAGAATGCATCATTTAATCTCCTGACCGATGTTTCCATGAGCATTAATTGTGGAGTCAGGCAAGATGAAATCATTGACAACTTCAATTTGTTCTCCATTTATCATGATATTACCTATTGGATCAGATGTGAGGATTTTGTTTTCTTTACACTGAGTTGCAGTTCTTACTGAAGACTGCAATCCTTGATCTTCAGCAGCAAGTGCTTTAAGTCCTCCTTCCTATCAGCTCCAAGGTTGTGTCATCTGCATATTACAGGTTTTTCATCAGCCTTCCTAAAATCTTGATGCACCATTCTTTGTCATATAACTCAGTTTCTCTGATTATTTATTCAGCATACAGTTTGCACAAATATGAGAGGATACAACCCATCACACACCTTTCCTGATCACACTAGAGAACCTTGCCCAACACACATACTTTAAATCATGCATTATGCCCTTGTTCTGTTTGCACAACTGACTTTTGCTCCATGTACACGTTCCACATGAGCACAAGGAAGTGTTCTGAAGCCCTACGCTCCTCAAGGCTATCCACAGTTTGCTATGATCCATGCAGTCAAATGTCTTTGCATAATCAATAAAACATAGGCAAACATTTTTCTGGTATTCTCTGTTTTTAGCCAGGATCCATCTAACCTTAGCAATGATATTTTAGTCCACATCCTCTTCTTCTTCTTCTTTTTTTCTTCGGTTTTTTGGGCATCACTGCCCTCTGGTGGTGGGAGTAGGAGGCCCAGCCTTTGCTCCGTGGAGCTGGAATTGAACCTCCATCCCAGTGGGCCGCAGTCCCGTGCACAACCACTACGCCACCGGGGCTCAGCCCCACATCCTCTTCTTAATCCAGCCTGAATTACTGACAGCTTTCTACGAATGTAACACTGCACTCATTGTTGACTGATGTCTACAAAACTGTACTTGCGTGTAATATCAATGGTATTTACTATAATTTGTGCATTCTATTCGGTTCCTTTCTTTGGAATTTGTATAAATATTGCTCTTTTCCAGTCAGTTGATCAAATATCTGTTTTTCAAATATTTTGCCATAGATGCGTGTTTCTAGTGCTACATTAGCTGTTTGAAGCATTTCAATTGGTATTTCCATTAATTCCTGGAGGCTTGTTTTTGGCTAATGGTTTCAGTATAGCTTGGACTACTTCCTTCAGCATCTTGGGGTTTTGCTCATATGTTGCCTCTTAGAAGTGGTGGTGTACCAGGGCTATGCCTGTCTGAGCATTGCTTGAAGAAAAAAAAAGAAGTCGTGGTATGTCGACTAGTTCTTCTTGGTACAGTAGCTCTATATTTCTTACATTTTCTTTTTATGCTTCTTATATCATTCAATATTTTAGCCATGAAATCTTTCAGTATTGCAACTTAAGACTTGACACTTTTCTTCAGTTCTTTTAGCTTACTGTGTGCTGAGTGTTTTCTTCCTTTTTGGATTTCTGGCTCTAGGTCTTTGCACATTTCATCACAATATTTTACTTTGTCTTTGCGAGCTGCCCTTTGAATTTTCTGTTCAGTTCCTTGACTTCATCATTTCTTACATTTGTCTTAGCTACTCTATGACTCAGAGCAAGTTTGAGTCTCTTCTGAAATCCACTTTGATCTTTCCTCTCTTTACTGCTTTTTGATGACCTTTGTCTTTCTTCATGAATGTTTTTTATGTCATCCCACAGCTCATCAGGCCTCCTGTCATCAATGTTCAATATGTCAAATCTATTTTTGAGCTGTTCTTGAAATTTAGGTGGGATATACTGAAGGTTGTATTTTGGCTCTCCTGGACTTACTTTTCATTTTCTTGACCTTCAACCTGAACTTACATATGAAGAACTGATGGTCTTTTCTACAGTTGTCCACTGTCCTTGTTTTGACTGCTAATGTTGAGTTTCTCCATTCTCTCTTTTGACAGATGCAGTCAACTTTATTTTGGTGGATTGCAACGTGAGAAGCCCAGAGTAATCTGTAATGAAGAAGTTGTTGCTCTTGCAAAATTCTATCATGAGAGCTTTAGTTTCATTTCTATCGTCAAACCATATCTTCTAGCTACTATTCCTGCCTTTTTGTTTTTAACTTTTGCTTTCCAATCACCAACAATTATGAATGCACCTTGATTGCAGGTTTGATCCATTTCTGGTTGAATATGTTGGTAGAAGTCTTCAATTTCTGCATCATTAACTTTCAGGGCTGGTGCATAAATATGAATAAATAGTTGTACTGAATGGCTTTCCTAACACGAGGACAGATATTACTTGTCACACACAGCTTTACACTTCAAGCTAGATCTTGAAATGTCCCTTTTGTGTGTGTGTGTGTGTTTTTTGGGGGGGTGGGGTGGACAATCACTGCCCTGGTGGGAGTAGGAAGCCCAGCCTTGCTCCTGGAGAGCTGCTGATGGATTTGAAGCACCAACCCGCACACAACCACTACGCCACCAGGGCTCAGTTCCTCCAGGGCTTCTTTTGATATATGGTCAACTCAACTCCATGCTAATGAATTGATTGCAACTCCTAATACCCCTGTAGGGCAGTGTTGAGCTGCCAAGGTAGGCCTCCAAAACTGTGATTCTTTTTTTTTTTTGGGGGGGGGTGCGCGTCACTGCTCTCCAGTTGTGGGAGTAGGAGGCCCAGCCCCACTGCTGGAATTGAACTTCCGTCCCAGTGGGCCGCAGTCCCGCGCACAACCACTACGCCACTGGGGCTCAGCCCCCCAAGACTGTGATTCTTTTTGAGAGCAGCAAGCTTGTGGAACGGCTGGTGCTTTCAAATTGCTGACCTTGCTGTTAGTAACCGCCATGCCGCTAGGGCTCCATGTAATGTGGTCATTCTGTTTAATCAACCCTAGGAAGTTCTGCCAATTCGTTTTCCACAGATGTTGCACCATTTTGCATTCCCACCATCAATGTCAACCAGTTTCTCCAATTTTCACCAACATTTTCTATTGTCTTTTTGGTTCTGGGCATTCTGTTGCACAGGAAAGAAGCCCCATGTTGTTGAGTGAATGTTGCACCGCTAACTGAACCGTCCGCTCTTTGAACCCTCCAGCTGCTCGGAGGGAGAGCGAGGAGGTTTCTGCTCTTGTCGGGATTCTTGTGGCTGGCTCCTCAGGGTGTCACCTGCCCGAGCAGGTCCCTCCTGTCGCACTTGCATTCCTTCAAGCTGTCTTGCTCCCTGTCCCTGCATCCTGAGACTTTTGTGCACAGCATTTCTTGAACGTTTTGGCGTCTCTCTGCATGGACCAGTCATCATTAGTCATCTACTCATGGACTAGAAACTCCTAAAAGTTATCTGTCGTCAGTAAACGGTGGGGTGATTTTTGATACTAAAAAAAGAGAAGATTACCCGGTGGCATAGTGGTTGTGCGCAGGACTGCTGCCCACTGGGATGGAGGTTCGATTCCAGCTCCACGGAGCAAAGGCTGGGCCTCCTACTCCCACCACCTGAGGGCAGTGATGTCCCCCCCCCAAAAAAAAGAGAAGATTTCCAGTCTTGGCAACTCTGCAATTAACTGGATGTCAGTGGGCAGAGTGGATGTGAAGTGCTATCTCCTTACGGTTCTCATTTTTCTTTTCTGATGACCAGTGATGTTGAGCATTTTCCTCATGCCCTTACTGTCCATTTGTTTTCTTCAGAGAAATGGTTATTCCACAAACATTGCCAAGTTTAAATTTGGATTGAATACTTTTGTTGAGAACTTACAAGGGATTTTGGTATACTTTGACATGTCATATCATGACATATAGACGACATGTATATCAGACATGTGATTCGCAACTACTTTCTTTTTTTTTCCCCCCCTTTGGCATCACTGCCTCTGGTGGTCGTGGGCGCTATCCAGTGCTGCTCCTAAGAGCCACCGCTGGATTTGAACTGCTGCAGTCCCACATTCAACCACTTACTCCACAGGGGCTCAGCCCGCAACTACTTCCTTTCTGTGGGGTTTCTTTTTACGTTTTTGGTAGTGGAAGCACAAATTTTTTTTTCTTCGGTTTTGGTCTTTTTTGGGGCATTACTGTCCTCTGGTGGTGGGAGTAGGGGGTCCAGCCTTGCTACTGGATTTGAACCTCCAACCCAGTGGGCCTCAGTCCCGCGCACAACCACTACGCCACTGAGGCTCAGCCCTAGCACAGATGTTTTTAATCTCAGTAAAGTTCTATTTACTTGTCTTTTCTTAGGTTGCTCCTCCTTTAGGTGTCTTACCTAGAGTCTTAGTTATGTACTGCTGATAGAAATTGATTTTCTCATAGTTTAAGTAGATAGAAGCCCAAATTTAGGACACAGTTCTAGGAAGATGGCTTTTTTCCTCTTTTTTTGGAGATCTGCCTGAAGGTGCTTGTTCTCTTTTGATTCCCATATATCTTGGCATCCGTCTTCCCCTGGGTATAGGAGGTTCTCAGTGCACAGAACCTGGGTCCAAAGAACATGTTCTGCTCTCAGATCTTTCCCCATCCCCCTTTCTTTTTATCATTTTATTGGGGGGTTGTATGACAATCCATACATCCATCCAGTGTGTCAAGCATATTTGTACATATTTGTCATCATCATTTTCTTTCTACTTGAGTCCTTGGTATCAGCTCCTCATTTTCCCCCTTTCTTCCCTCACCTCCCTTCCCTCTCTCACAAGCCTGTGACAATTTATAAATTATTATTATTTTTTCATGTCTTACACTAACCAATGTCTTTCTTCACCCACTTTTTGGTTGTCTGTTGTGGCAGTCATGTGCTTATGTTAATTTTGTGATTGAAATGTAGGGGTGGAGTCTAGCCTGTTAATCTGGAGATAGCCATTGAGTAGCCAAAGAGGCCTCTATGTGAGCATGGCTTTCTCCTGAGACTTCTGGGAAATCTCGTGATATTTTCCTTGTGAAGATGAGAAGCTATCTTTCCCAGTGGTTGGGAGTTAGTTTCGGAGATGATTAATCATAGACAACACAGGATGGAGGTGTCCGGGAGGCTGGAGGAGCTGGCAGAGAGACCACACGGCTTTGTCCTGATGGAGCCAGAACTCAGAAACTGGGGTGGCCACATGGAGACCTCTGCCAGCGATGAGTTGCTTCTGCTGTTGATGGACCTGAGCCCTGGAAGCGAGGAGCCATGTGGAGACCCCTGCCAGCGCCGGGATTCTGCACTCACTGACCTGTGACTTCGTGAGTCGGAAGGAGACTTTATAGACTGATTTTAGTCATATGGGTTAATATTGGACTTATGACTTTGAACTGGACTCGGCTCAATGTCCTGTTCCTCTTGTATATAAACCTTTTCCTTATACCTATGTGCGTGTCTATGAAATTTGTTCCTCTAGTCTACCCGGACTAACACAATCACACAGTCTAGTGTGTTTCTTGCATGTGGGCTTTGTTGTTTCTCAGGTAGATGGCTGCTTACTTATCTTCAAAGCTTTAACACCACAGATACTATATCTTTTGATATCCATCCACCATCAGCTTTCTTCTCCACATTTGCTTATGCATCCATTTTGCCTTTAGCAATTGTGTCGGGAAGGTGAGCATCACAGAAGCTAAGTTATTAGAACAAAATGTTCTTGCATTGAGTGAGTACTTGAGTCAAGGCCCAATGTCTACTACTTTAATACTTACCATATAAACAATGTACACAGATTATTTTCCTATTGTTATATAAAATATATTTACATAAGTACATGCCTGTATTTAGACCTCTATAAATGTCCTTTGCCTCCCAGTTCTTTCCTCTATTTTGTTTTGTTTTGTTTTGTTTTGTTTTGGGGGGGCATCACTGACCTCTGGTGGGAGTGGTAGGCCCAGCCTTACTCCTGGAGAGCTGCTGCTGGATTTGAACTGCAGCCCCGCACTCAAGCACTATGCCACCTGGGATCAGCCCCCCCTCTATTTCCTTTTACTTTCCTCTTGGCCCACTACCATATTTGGCTTTCATTTGGGTTTCAGTAATTTTTCTCGGCTACATTGCCCTTGATCAAACCCCACCAGGCACCTCCTCACCACTGATCTTCTTTTCCCCCATCTCACTCTCTCCCCTTTTTTCTCTTTTTTTTTTTGGCATCACTGCCCTCTGGTGGTGGGAGTAAGAGGCCCAGTCTTTGCTCCGTGGAGCTGGAATCGAACCTCCGTCCCAGTGGGCCGCAGTCCCGCGCACAACCACTACGCCACCGGGGCTCAGCCCCTCCCCTTTTATCTCTTGTAAGAAAGAGAAAAGACGCTGCAGGTCACACTCCCGGGAAACCCCCCTTACATCAGTAAGGGCTGTGACCTGAATAAAGGGCAGTGTTACATGCCCTTCGGACTCCCTTAGAGCACATTGGCTGATCACACCACAGGGTAGATTCCATCCTCCTATTGATGCCAAATGACATCATTCTAAAACTGTGCAACCACTGAGAAGCAACTTGACACATATCGGGAGGTAGGCCTGGGGGGCTGTTACATTGCAATCCACGACACAAAGCAAAGTATTCTCTAACTCAAGGTCACAAAAGTGTGCACTCATGGTTCCTTCTAAAAGTTTTATAGTGTTAGTTTAGGTCCTAGCTCCACTTTGAGTTAACTTTCCTTATGCCAGTACACTATTTTGTACAGCTTGTAGTAACATTTGCATTTCAGAATGTTGTCTGGTTTCCTTGCCCTTGGGCAACCATTATGTTGCTGTTTTCTTTTTTAAGCTCCTTTTCAGCTGGAGCCCTGGTGGTGCAGTGGGCTACACTTTTTTTTTTTTAAGTTTTTTTTAATTAGGCATCACTGCCCTCTCGGGGTGGGAGTAGGAGGCCCAGCTTTTGCTCCTGTGAGCTGGAATTGAACCTCCATCCAGTGGGCCGCAGTCCTGCGCACAACCACTACACCACCCGGGCTCTGCCGTGGGCTACACTTTGAGCTGCTAACTTCAAGATCAGTCGTTGAAACCCACCAGCTGCTTCCCTGGAGAAAGCTGAGGTTACCTACTTCCTTGGAGATTAGCAAACCTGGGGAACCTTAGATAGTGTCACTATGAATCAGAATTAACTTGATGGCAGTGGGGTGGGTTTGTTTTGTTTTGAGAGAGTTTCTAGGACAGGGGTGTGTAGTTGTGGCCACCTTATGGCTGGTACAACTCAGAAACCCTACCTACACGGATTGTTCCAGACCTACACGGATTGTTCCAGACACCTAGCCACCCTGGAGGACAGAGTAGATTTATCCCTCGTGTTCCCAAAGCTGTAAATGTTTACAGACACGCACAGTCCTTACTTCTTTCCCCAGGGACTTGAACCTGCTGGCCTGGAGGTCACCCACTGAGCCCTTGACGCAAGGCACCACCAGAGCTCTTGGTGGCCTCGGAGGGCTCTCACTTTGCTGTATTTAGCTCATAACAGATAGTTTTGTTTGCCTTTAACCAATTTCAAACAATGCTCTTTTGAACATCTGTGTTGTTTGGCACACGTGAATTTTTGTAGAATTTTTGTAGAAATCCTCCTGTACGTGGAATCACTAGTTTTTAGAAACTCGGCGTTTGTCATTTTGACAGACACCACCCTATGGTCCTTGGAGCAGTTGGAAGTAATTCACACTCCTTCCAGCAAAGCAAGCTTGGACCGGTTCCCTGCGGCCGGCAGGCTGTGGCGTTGCCAAGCTGATAATCTGATTAGTGAAACCCAGCGCTCACTGTGGTCTCCATGTGCATTTCTTCCATTATCAACGCAGTCTGGAGTCTTTTTGTACATCCAGCAGCTTTATTTTCTTAAACTCCTATGAAAACTTCCTGCCTCCCATCCCTTTCCTGAGAGGCCAACTCAAAACCCGGCGCCCTGACCCGGGACCCGGCCTTCGGCGTGTCGCGAGCGGCCCGGCAGGCGGGCGTGCGTGCGGGCGGCCCTGCGCTCCCCGGCGCCCCCCGGCTCCTCCGCCGCGGGCCCCGCCCGAGTGCACCCGGCCGGCGGGGCGGGGCGGGGCGGGGCGGGGCGCGTGGTCGCCGGGGCGGGGCTTGGCCGCCTGCTTTCTCTCGCTCGGCGAGCGCAGGAGGCAGAGCCCGCCAGCGCGCCCGGAGCCGCCTTCCTCGCCCGCGCCCGCGCCCGCGCCCGCGCCCGCAGCATGCCGAGCCCCCGCCTGCTGCTCGCTCTGTGCGCCGCGCTCCTCCTCGGCGCCCCCGGCCTCTTCGCCGCCTCGGGTGAGTGGGTCGCCTGCCCTCGGCGCCCCTCGGAAGTTGCCCGCGGCGGCCGCCTCCCAGGACCCCCCGGCTGCCGGGTCCGACTCCATCGGACCGGGCAGTGCCGCCGCACGAGGTCCCGCCGGCCGGGCGCCTTCCAGGGCCGCTGGCCGCCTCGCGCCAGGGAAGCGGCGGTGGGCTCCAGCCTCGAGCCTGGGGCTTCGCGGCCGAGCGCTTACCCTCTGCGCCGCCGGGGCGCCCCTGGTTTTGTTTACCAACTTCGGGAAAGTGCCTCGGACGGCGGGAGCGCGGGCGGCTGGGCTTGGGGCCGCGATGGAGGCGCGGGCGCGGACGGGGCGCCGCTGGTAGCCGCGCTGTCCGGGCGTGTGGTATCGCCGCCGGAGGAGTCCGCGCAGCGGAGCCTGGCCTTTCCCGTCTGTGGCAGGAGACCGTGGAGCCCTTGGCACCCGGAAATGCGGCCCTGGGGTCTTGCCGAGGTCCTCTCTGTTCTACGCGGCCAGTGACCGGGGCTTCACTGCTGTTTGGTTTTTGCGCTCCTCACATCGGGGAGGGCCCGGGCGTCGGTGGGACGGGTGGCGGGGGTGGGCGTTCTCGGGGAGAGCTGAGATGGCCCAAGGGCTTGGGCCACTTGAAGAAGGGCTGCTTGAGGTAGCAGAGACTCCCGACTTCTCCCCGTGGCCTTGGCCAGAACGTTATCTCCGCTGTGCGCCTCCCTGCTTCCCCACAGCTGGGTCTCCTGCAGGCGGCTCTGGGGGTGCCTAGGGCTGGAGGGCTCCCCTCCCCCCCGCCCTTAGGACTGGAGGTCAAGAACTTTTCAGCCTCTAGCACACTCTCCCCCCAGCCCCACCCCTATAATTTTCTCATAGAAATGGAATTGGCCGAGGTGAGGCGGGGCAACTTTGCCCTGACCTGGTCCCCTGGGACCAGGGTGACGTTGCTAAGTTTGGCGCTGAAGAAGGAACCTTCTCTCTCAAAATACCCTTCCACTCTGTCTTCCCAGCTGGAGCCCTGGCAAAAGACTGGGGCTGGAGGCCGGGTGGGGTCTCAAGGGACTCTGGACCGGAAATCCTAAAAGAGGTTCTACCGGGGTGAGGGTCTCCACTTCTGGCATTCCCTGAAACTGGGGAGCACCTGTCAGGTCCGCATACCTTTCGCCTTCCTTTTTCCTGCTTCATTCTTTGCCCCTCCTGGGGGCAGCATGGGTTTGGGAGAGCTTTGGACATGTAGGGGGAGGAATCTGACCAAGTTGGGACAGGAACTCTGTCCATTCCAAAGTCTCCTGGTTGTGTCTCCGCCTTCCAGTCAGGGGAGGGATTTAACCTGCTATTTAAAGCCGGTGACTAATAGCTCAGGGGAGTGCCCTAAGCTCCTGAGGCCCTCCTCGGTGAAGGTGCAGTTCCAGCTCTGGCTCCTCAGTGTGCTGAGGCGCGGTGTGACAGTGGGTAGGCATTGGGCTGCTGGCGGCAAGGTCAGCAGTTGGGACTTTCTACTCTCCTGTAGAGGTACTGCCTCTGAATCTCACAGGGCCTGTTCTACCCGGCCCTACAGGCATCAAGTGGCTGGCAGTGAGTGTGGTATGACATTGTCCCCGGAATTGTGGGCCCTGAGCTCCCTGGGGCTTGGGATTTTAGGAGAGCCTGCCAGTCTGTCTGGAGAAGCCCTGGTGGTATCTTGGGCTATGCATTGGGTTCTCACTGAAAGGCCAGTAGTTCAGATCCACCAGCCACTCTGGGAGAACAGTGAGCTGTGGAAACCCTTGGTAACTATGGGTTCTGCAGCCTGGGGTGGAGTGACGTGGGGGCAAGGAGAGGCGGGTCGTGACCCCTTTCACGGTTCAGTGCCCCTTTCACAGGAGTCCCTGGTTTATAGCTGTAGCAAAGTTACAGTTACGGAGTAGCAACAAGAATTACATTGTGGTCGGAGGTCAGCACAGTAGAGGGACTGTACTACAGGGTGGCGCCATTGCACGGGTGCGAACCCCTGAGCTAGAGGATCCTGAGGCCACACTGGGGGATGGGGAGTGAGGGAAGTCCAGCCTCTGAGGGACCCACTTTCCGAGTGTCGGAATGGGTGCCTCCTTGGCAGTCCTATATGCACATCATGGCAAATGGGGCGCCTCTGTCACCGGGCCCACCACCCCTTCAGTCTTTCAAAACCCCCCTTACTCCTCATCCCCTCTGCCCCCACCTCCGCTCTCACCAGGGCCCGAGAGACAAAGCATCCAGGATGGCCCCTCCCATCACACTCTTTCCAATCTGATTCCCAGCCAGCAGCCAGACCCAGCGGCAGCTCCCCAGGGGAGGAGCCTATCCCTATTTTTGCAGATGGGCTCTTGTCAACATTCTAGAATGAGAAGAGGCTTCTGGCTCCTTCCTAGATTTGTGTTCTTCGCGGGTAGTGGGGGCGTTTAGAGAAGGCTGGGAAGGCGTGTGTCCCCAGCCTGCATTTCCTGCTGTCACTGCTCTCCAGCACACTGCGGTCCTCCTCGTCTTCCCAACCTGTGGACTCCTTCCCCAGCCTGGCATGCTCCTCTTCCACCTGATATACGCGGGGCAAAGCCCTCTCCTCTGCAGGAACCTTCCTCTCCCAGGCAGAGACCACCATTGCCTCGTGCACTGGCGGTTTCTGCGAGGGCAGTGGTCGGCTAACTGAAGCTTTTTCAGTGTGAACGTGTGGCTCTGAAGTAACACCGAAAACATTTGAAGGTTATTATTTCAGATCACGGTGGTTTCATTTGGTTGGCTTTTGAGAGATTTGAAAGTTGTTAGGAGGGACACGTTGACTTTTCGGTCTTGAGTTTGACCCCTGTTCTAAGGCACCTGGCATCCTTTCTTGCCATGTTGCTCTGTGGACTCGGTCCCCACTTGCTTCTGAAGACTGCGATGGTGCCCACTTTGTGTTCTACCCGCACCCCCCTCCCCGCCCCCTCAGGTTTATGGAATGAGTGACTTGCTGTCTTTAAGTCAGGGCTGCCGTTGCAGGTGATTTCTGTGACTCCAACCAGTGTATGAATGGCGGGACCTGTCTGCTGGGCCTGGACAGCGCCCCCTTCTACTGCCTCTGCCCAGAAGGCTTCACAGGTCCTAAGTGCAGCGAGATTGAGACAGGTATGGTCCCTGGGCTGCCCTTACTGCCCCACACTCCAGTTCCAAGCTGCAGGGACCTGGGCTGTGGGGCTGCTCGGGCCCCTCTCCTGTTGTGGGCCAGCACTGCCCTGGGCACTCTCAGGCCACCTGGGAAGCTTGCTTAGGCTGCTCCGCCTCCACCTGACCCTCCTTTGCCAGGGCCCCATCAGACAGCCGGGGTAGTGAAGAGGAGAGCACACCTGCCCCCATCCCTTTCCTGAGCACTGTCTGTTTTCTGCGCGTCTTTAGGTCCCTGTTTCCAGAACCCCTGTCTCAACAATGCTGAATGCCTGGTGAATCACGACTCCCAGCGAGGGGATGTCTTTACCCAGTATGTCTGCAAGTGCCCTCGGGGCTTCTCGGGCACCCACTGTGAGATCAGTGAGTATTGTCAAGACTCATAAGGACTGACATACATATGGTGGCCCAGGCTGTGCTCTGGCAGATTTCTGTGTGACGCTTCCTCTAGACAGAGGGTGGGGGTGGGGAAGGGAAGGGCACTGGGGGGCTTGTTGCCCCTCTCAGATTCCTGTCCTCCTGCCCTCTCTCCTGGGATGCCAGGGGAGGCCCTGCATTGCTCTGGGGGAGGGAGGGATGTGGTGAATCCAAGGTCATGGGAGAGCTGTTTCCCCCAGGCACTGGGAATCTTGGGCCTTTTCTACCGAGAGGACCAAACAAATCCCCTCCTAATCTTTAGGGCCCAGAGGTCTGTAAATCAGGCAGAGGCTTAACTGTTCTGGCCCCTGTCTAAGGTGTGGTCTCCCCATGGGGGTGGGGGGAAGAGGGGAGATGCCTGAGCCATGGCCAGGTTGACCACTAAGACTGACCACTCAGTTGCACTGGCAGAGGCCCAATGTGTGCAGAGGGACTGACTCTGCTTGGCTGTCCACCCAGTCACATAATGGCCCCTGGGTCGGTGCCCAATGACACGCTGCAGTAGCTCCCTGCTGGCTTCTGCCCTGACCTCACTGGAGCCCCTCCCATCCTGTTCTCCCATCCAGCTGTAACTTCCCCTCTCTGTGTCTGGTCCCACATGGGTGGGATTGGAGTTTCAGGGGCTTCGAGTCCAGTGCCTCAGGCTCTCAGCATACCCAGCTAGGCCAGGCTGCTTTTGAGGCAGTGAGGATGGACCCTGCTGTTCCTGAGACCCAGGATGAGGCTAGGAGGGTGGGGCTGCCTGGCTGGGGCACTTACATCCCAGGAGAGGGCAGGTAAGGGCCCTGGACCCCTCTCCTTCAGGAGATAGCACTGAAGAGTTGGGCTCTGGGCTTGGGACTCAGGCCAGATGTGTTTGAGATTCTGGGTATGTGTGTGGAGGTAGTGGGGGGCAGACTTCCATGGCAGACAGTGTAAGGTGGGGCCAGCTGGATAGACTAATTACCATGCTGGGAGCCAGGTAACCATGGGTGTACCTGTGCTGAATTACCCACCACAGTCTCTCAGGCTTCTCGACCCAGGTCTGCTTCAGCTGGGTCTGGCAGCACCTGGGCAGAAGGCAGGAGTGACCGCACAAAGGCTGGGGTCCCCCAGGAGGTCTTTGAATTGTTATGTGCAGTGCTTCCTTGAGCCAAAAGAACAGCCCCTCAGATCTAAGGATTGCATACAGGACCCCCTCCTTGTGGGCCCAAAGCGGCCTTTGCAACAGAGTGGGTTATATGTTAGGCTGCTCACCGAGCCTGGCAGTTCAAACCCAAGCACTGTTCCGTGGGATAACAAGGAGGCTTACTGCACCCATCAGGACTTAGTCTCAGAAGCCCTCCAGAGCAGTTCTGTGTTCCCGTGGGTTTGGGTGTTGGTGGGGCGGTCCTGGGTTCAGCTCCTGAGTGGCTCGGACCCTGGTGGCTGGCTTCACTTTACTTCCTAGCAAGTCCCCTTGGCCTGCGCTGGGTTGCTGTAGGAGTTGGCTCAGCAGAGTGGAGCTGCTTCTGGGGCCTCTGCTTGTAACGGGGGTCTCTAGGGGATGAGAGAGGAGGGTATCTATATGTACAGTGCACAGAGGGCTTTACAAAGTTGGTGGGAAAGAAGGGAATGAAAAGACAGTGGAATTTTCCCATATTGTTCCCTGCTATCCCAGGGGCCCTGCCCCTGAAGCTCCTTCTGAGGGGAAGCTGGGCTGGGCTGGGCCTGAGGCTGGGAAGGAGGTGGGGCTGGAGGGGCGACTGGGCTGGGCTGAAGGTGGGCTGGGGCTCCCAGGAAAGAGGCTACTCTCTCCCCCCAGCCCACCTTGCCCACAGCCATGAGCTGGCCAAAGCCCAGTAGGAATTAGACTCGGTTGGCTGGTCAGGACTAGCCGGGGCCTCACCCCTTCCTTGGGGCCCTATGCTGGACTTGTTCCACCCCCACCCCAGCCTTGCCTCACCGATGCCCCTTTGCGCACTGCCTCGTTGTCCTTGGTGACCCCACCCTGGGAGAAGGCCCGAAGCTGCTCTTTCTGGCTATGGGTCCCTTGGAGAGGCCACGCTGCCTTTACTTTCTCGGCAGTGGGGCTGGTTGCCCGCTGACTGGCCGCTTCCTCCCCCAGGCTGTACCATGCCGCTGGGCATGGAGACGGGTGCCATCGCCGACTCGCAGATCTCCGCCTCCTCCGTGCACCTGGGCTTTTTGGGAGTCCAACGTTGGGGCCCAGAGCTGGCCCGGCTGCACCTCACGGGCATTGTCAACGCCTGGACAGCCAGCAACTACGACAGGAGCCCTTGGATCCAGGTGTGGACAAGCGAGCGGCTGGCCCCACAGGGGCGGGGGGAGAAAGGAGGATGAGTGGGCCTGCGTGGATGGATGGAGCTACTCACGTGCTCGCTCAGGAGGCTCATAACGGGCTCCTTGTAGCGAGCCAGCAGGGAGCTGCAGGTGAAGGCAGAGGGCCTTGGGTGCTAACAGTGGGATAGGGTGCTGGCATCCCTTATGTGCCTCCAGGAGCACTAGGCCCAGAGCCTGGCGTGGACCAGGTGAGAAAGCCCTGTGGGGCAGTATCTCCCCCCTCCCCGCCCAATGGCTACTCACTGAGAGAGCACAGACCCCCCCATCCCCTCACCCACCCCCCCACCCATGTGATAGGTATGTGTTGGACTGACCACTCTCTGCCCCATCCCCAGGTGAACCTGCTGCGGAAGATGCGGGTGACGGGTGTGGTGACTCAGGGTGCCAGTCGAGTGGGCAGTGCTGAGTACCTGAGGACCTTCAAGGTGGCCTATAGCCTTGATGGACGCAAATTCCAGTTCATCCAAGATGCAGAGGGTCGTGGAGACAAGGTGGGCCTGCTGGAGCCCTAAAAGAAGGAGTAACACCCACTCCCTGCGGCTCGAATGCTGCTTGAGGGGCAGAGACCTGGTCTGTTAGTCAGGAGGTGGGCCTTCTGGTGTGGCTCGCTTCCCAGACTGCCCCATGCTAGACTTGTGAGTAATAGCCCCCACTGTATAGTTTTTAAAAGTCGTGAGACCCAAAAAGGTGAAATGGCGTATTGAGGGTGGTGGCAGGACTGGGGTGCATGCTGAGTCTCCAGGGTCACCATGTACAGTTGGGCAGATTGTACACTGCTCAGGATGCTGTGGTCACCGAGGCACCATTCCCCATGTACATACCGTTTATTGATATACTTGAGCAGAGTAGACACAGACGTTCTATTAGTGAAAGAGCTGGGCCCCATGAAAACAAGGAGGGTATAGGAAGGGTAGTCTGGGGGGCCGTGGGAAGGTGAAGGAAGCACTGATGGCCAAGTTCCTGCGAGCTGGATGCAGTCCCTCAGCACTGCTGCTCTGCCACAGAGGCAGGAAGTGGGACTGCCCAGCCCTGCTGCTCCCTCTGATCTGAGCTGCCCTTCCTGCCCAGGTGTTTGTGGGGAACGAGGACAAAAGTGGCCTGAAGAAGAACATGTTTGACCCCCCTCTGGAGACGCAGTACGTGAGGCTGGTCCCCGTGGTCTGCCGCCGGGGCTGCACTCTGCGCTTCGAGCTGCTGGGCTGTGAGCTGAACGGTGAGTGCTCAGGGCCTCTCAGCCATGCTGAGCTGGGGAGGAAGCGGCAGCCAGGCCCGAGGCCTCACACGGTGGTCACGAGGTGCATGCAAGAGGGCTCACCTGACTGTGTGTCAGCAGTCTGGTTATGCTCAGGTATTTATCCTCGGCCACCCGGTGACTTTGGGCCTTGTGGCTGGTGAGGAACAAAACACATTATAGGGAGCCCCAGATTACGGACCCGTTCTGTTATGAAGTACTCTCTAAGTTGAGTTTGTACGTACGTCTGAACGGTTTGATAATTTCACTTAGTTAAACACTTGTCTAAGTTCATATATATAAGGTACCTTTCTGTGCATAAAAAATATTAAGGAAACATTTCCAGGTACATGAAACTCCTTTAACACATTAATATAGGCATGATAAATATGATAATACAGTAATAATAGTGTTTTGATGCCAGTCAAGGGTGATACCTATTGGTCACCACATGTATGTATCTCAAATTTTAAATTACGGCGAGTGTTATAGGCGTTGGTGTAGAGGTGACTGTAGGTTGTACATGAGGCAGTGTGATCTGTAGACTGCCTGTACACCTCAGTGGGATGCTTTGCTGCTTTCAATGGATTTTCACTGATTTGGGTTGGTTCTTTGAGCTGTTGGGAAGAGTAACCCTTCATTCGCTCTATTTGGTGACTACCAGGCCTGCTCTCTGAGGGCAGGGAGTTTACTTGCAGCTGTGTTCCAAGTGCCCCATCTCTGTGCTAACTATTCTTAGTTGCCCCCAGTGGACTGGGTTGTGGCAGCCCCCATGTCCAGATAGAGCTGGGCTCTCTGGGCTTCCAAGGCTGTGACCGTTTCATGGCCAGTGGATTGCCAAGCCTGCTTTCCCAGGTGCCTCTGAAGTAGATTTGAACCCCCGATCTTTGGGCTAGTAGTCACATGTTTAGCAATTTGCTCCATTCAGGGACTCCTTTACCATCTGTACCAGAAAGCCTCTGCTGCTGCTGCTGCTGCTGAGTGCAGCCTGATACAGAAAAGTCCTGGGGGACCCAGGAGCTGCCCAGGGGATGTGGCTGGAACAGCTGGCCTCTGTTTTTTTTTTTCTTTTCCGCATCACTGCCCTGGTGGGTGTAGGAAGTCCAGCCTTGCTCCTGGAGAGCTGTTGTTGGATTTGAACCATCAACCCTGTGGGCCGCAGTCTCGCACACAACCACCGGGCCACCAGGGCTCAGCCAGCTGGCCTCTTTTGATTAGTAGCCGGCGTTTAACCCTGTTGTGCCTCGAGGGTACCCTTACCATTCCTAGAAGCACTCAGTAAATACTTGATGTGTGAGTGAGTGAGTGAATCAGTGAATGATTGCATGAATGAGGAAATTGTGGATTAGATAAGGGCACACCACAAAAGCTTCCACTCATTCCCAGAACACCCTCCTGTCGTTCATCCCGTCTTTCCCTCGCCTCCAACCTGTAGAATTCATTCGAGGGAAAGCTGGAGGCTTCTAGGGCCTAGAGCAGAGGCTTTCTGTTGTCCTTCCCAGGGAGATGAAGAGGTGGGATAAGCAGAAAGAAGCAGGTTTCAGCTGACCCAGGACAATTTCCTCCTTGATTAAGTGGATCAAAGCGGTAGAGGAGCCCTAGGTGTCTGTTCCATCTGCGCTCAGACCTGCCTTCTTCGGAGGGCTGCCATTTCCCTTCCTCTGCAGCCCCCTGCTGGCCACAAGAGGCTCTGCAGGCTCCGAGGCAGCACTGCCAAGCAGATGGGTGGCTCTGTGTCTTAAGGAACAGCTGCCCCAGTGTGTTCCACTGCTCCTGGGCTGTGTTTTTTGTTTTCCTATCCCAGACACCAGCAAGCATTGCTCAGCACTGTCTGGTGTGTGGTGTGGTGTGGTGTGTGTGTGTGTGTCTTTTGAGCCCTTATTTCAGCAATAAGGGAAACATTGCCTCCCGCTGAAAGGACTTGCCGCCAGTCTGGGGTTAATCACTGAAAGGTTAGTGTTTGGAACCGCCAGTTGTTACATGGAAGAAAGACGTGGCAGTCTGTTTCTGAGAAAAGGAAAGCTATGGGAAGTTGGGGGTGGGGTGCGTGGGCGCACTGCTACTCTGTTTTAGTGTTACTCTGAGTTAGGGTTCTAGAGTTCCTGCAAGTCCACTTGTGGAAAGTGAGTCAATGGTTATTTTGTTGAAAAGTTACCTACAGCATTAGTTTCTGGTCAAAGTTCAGAGCAAAATAGCCCTGAAGGTCCTATAAACCCGATCTTTCATGATTTTTTTCCCCGCCGTTTTCTCCCACTGTATCTTGGACATCTACTGGGGCCCCATTCAGAATGGTTCACATGGCCAGGGGATGCAATCTGCTTCTTAGGATCTCCAGATAGGTGATGAGTCACTTTCTTTGGATATCTGTCTTTTGTATAATTCTGCTTTTCACAATATAACTTAAGCTGTTTTAGTCCTTGTCATATGCATACCAAGAATAATAGATTTAATAGACACCGTGAAACATCTCTGAACCCTGAATTGGCTGCCATATGCCATTGGTCAGGGGTTCTAGTCTGCATGAGCAGCGGCCTGGCTGGTCGACTGAGGGCTAGGGCATGACAGTTTCCTGAATGTTTAAGAAGCTCTGGAGTTTTGTTGGGGATGTAGCAATGCCCCCCTTTAGAAGCCTGGATCAGTGTCCCCAAAGCCCAGGTGCGTTTTAGGATGAAGTAGATGCCTCAATCAGATTCTCAGCATCACCCTGCATCAGTCCAAATTATTGATGGTGGTGGTGGCGTAGTAGTCTAAAGTTTTTTAGTTTGAATGCATCAGGTACATCCCAAAAGACAGACCTGTCTGCCACCTTCCTGTGATTACAGCCAAGAAAACCTAGGAAACAGTACATACTGCTCATGGATGCTTGTGATGGCCACATGACCAAAAAGACTGCACAGATCTATCTAGACCCGGGAGCTATCCTGAGGCTGGCATCCAGGCCTTGGTACAAAGTGCACCCAGTGTCCAGCAGTGGACTGAGGGTCCCTGAGTGGAACGACAACATCCTAGTATAACCTTAACATTGGGGAGGCCCCGTTTTGGGGTGTGAAAAAGAACTTTATATGCAAGAGCAGTTGAATATTGAGAAAACATCCCAACCCAGCCAGATCAAGTCCTCTAAAGTCCCATCTTAACCCACATATGTGATAGCAATCTGTACAGTCCTCTTCAGACTCCCAAATCAGGAAGAGCACAGGCCAGTGGCTACAAAGGCTAATGGATCCAGTGGTGGTGTAAGCATCTCAGTCCTGGCAGGGGTTTCCATAGGGCTCCTCCAGTTCCCAGGGAACTGTCAGCGTAGTGCCAGTGTGTCTTGTCAGTAGAGTGTCTCTCAGGGAGTGAGTCAGTCGAGAGAGGTGTGTGTCTTCTGCCTCCAAGGAAGAAATACAAGAATTCCCAGAATCCTCATGGGAAGGCCATGCCCACACAGAGGCCTCATTGGCTTTAACCTGATTGTCAGAATAGGGTTCACCCTTTGATTCTTAATCCTCTCAAGTCCCAAAGTGGCACCAGGTTATGTAAGTGCCATAGTCCCCTTCGGTGGCCACTGGTGGTCTTGACTGTCGTAGAATACAAAAGGGGACAGGCAGCCTAGGAAGGTGCCACTTCTAGAAGCTGAGGCTTTGTGCCCCTATGAAGAGCCCTGGCAGCGCAGAGCCCTGGCCCTGCAGGGTTGTTTTGTCAGCATCGACTCTGCTGTGAGTTTGTACTTTTTAATATGATGTCTCCCAGTGGTGCACTGGGTAGCATTGGATGGCTGACCCAAAGCTTGGCAGTACCAGCCCCACCTCCACCCTCCACCCGACCCCAGCTCCTATGGGGAAGAAAGCGGAGGCTCTGTCCCTGTAAAAATCGAGTCTTTGACACCCTCAGGAGCAGGTCTCGGCACTGCAGAGTCATGTGAGTTGTATTGATTCCATGGTGGAGGTGGTCTTGGTTTACTGAGTGCCCAGCTCTAGGAGAGATTCCTGACCCCACGTGGGAAGGTGAATGGCTGAACACATGGAGGAAATCAGTGGCAGATCTGATGGTGGCTATGGAGTCTGAGTGGAGGTGGCAAGGGCCGGGACTTGAGTGGGAGAGGTCACTTGGGGGCTCTCTGTCGGCGTGGCCTTTGAGTGGGGGCTGCATGGGGAGGCAGGCACAGGAGAAGCTTGGACGGAGTGCTCAGGTTGGGGAATCAAGTGCAAAGGCTCCAAGGCACGTTGAAGGGTAGAAGGAAGGGCTGGTGCCTAGAGGGTGGGGGGTGAGGCTGGAGAGGCCGCTGGGACCATACTGGGCAAGGCCTTGTGGACCATTTAAAGATTTGTGTGTTTATCCTGAGACAAATGGCAGCTGTTATTTGGGGGGGGTACTGTTAGGACTTGATTATATCAAATGACATTATAGCATTAGCGAATCTGCTGCAACAGACCCCTCTCAAGTGTTAAAAGAACAAAGGTGTCACTTTGAAGACTAAAGTGCACCTGGCCTAAGCCACAGTAATTCAAAGGATCTTGGACAGCCCAAAGACTAAACCAACCTGCCTGGGAGGAAGGAGAGTCAAAATGCTTCTTAGAAGAGAGGATGGCAAGACGGTCTCACCTGCTTTGGGACTGGTCCCTGCAGAATGACGTGCGCCAGCAAGAGCACGAATGCTCAGTAGCACACTGATATGTACATCACGGGTTCGATAGGTACAGTTGTACAGTGATAGTATTTATTATGGTAAAGTCATAGAGAGCATGAGACAGAAATAACAGGAGTCAGACACAGATGGGGTAGCATGCTCACCCCAGCTCGAGGGTCAGGGAGGGCCAGAGAGTTCAGAGTGTTTCAGCATCTCTGGAGATTTTTATTTGACCAAACTTAAATAAAACCTTTCTGGGGGGACATCTGAGCCCCATAGTTACAGATAAAGACACTTCAGCAGGAGGGGCTATCCCCATAGGTCAAACAGTAATGAGGGGGATGACCCAGCGGTAGATATAATGGAAGAGGGAGGTTACTGGACTCAAGATGTTCCTAAAATTCTTGGTCATTGCAGCCTGACCTCTTGTCCTTAGGTGGGGGGTGTGATTTAGCTAAAGCCCCGGGGTGGGGGGGTGGGGGTGGCAGAGACCCATTAACCATAGGTGGTTATTTCTATCTTTAGTGTGAGACACAAAGGCCTCTAATTGCTGGAGTCATTAGGGAGATTAACTCCTAAAGCTTTGGGTCTCTCTGTGAGGAAAACCTCTACTGTAAGCTTATCAGAAGTGAGTGGACCTCCTTCATGGCGGGACAATCTATACTTTGATTGTGGTGGATAGCTAATAAGCCTTAGAACAGTTTCTGACCTACTTCAGTTGACCTCCACGCGTGCTTATTTGCCTCGTGTAGCTAGATACTTAAGTTTGGCATGTTTGGGGATACCCTGGAAGAAATCTGATTCCCACAAGTATAAGGTGACCAGACGTCCTGTTTTTTTAAGTTTGTCCCGCATCATTTTAAAATTAAATAAATATATTACAATACTATTTTTGTGTTCTGTGAACATTTTTGTTGCTCCATATAGACCAAATTTTTAATCAAGAACCCCACCCCTCCTCCCCCGTCAATGCTGTCATGCTTAAAATCTGTTCACTTTACTAAACTTTGAATAAACCAATGCTGGGTTGCTGGCAGCCAGAATCCGCTTGATGACAGTGGAGTGTGGGTCCCATGGTGGCACTGCGGAAGAAGGGCCTGGCCACCCTCTTTCATTAGAATGATCTCGTTCGCTCCCTGTGGAGCTGTGCCCGTGGATTTCTCTGCGCGGACTAGAGAGCCCCATCTTGCCCCCCCACACAGCGGCTGGCCTCAAGGCGAGCAGCCAAATGCGCAGTCTGCTTCCCTAGGAGCCTCGTCCCATTTGGAAACGCGGGGTGGCCATGAATCAGAATCCCTTGCTGGCCACTGATTTGGCCTTGCTTCTTATTGGTGCTGTTCTCGCCTGATGGCATGCCCAGGAGGCGCGGGTGTGGGTACATGGCAGGCTTGGATGGCAGGCGAGTGGGAAATGCAGGGGCTGTCTGTGCTGAGCGGCCGGCCGGGGTGGGGGTTGGGTTGGAAGGTCTTGAGCAATCTGTGGGGGAGCCAGTCTAGACTGGGGGTGGTAGCTGAGACCATCAGCTGAGATGAGGGAAGGACAGAGGGGGTTGGTGGCGCAGGCAATGAGAACCGCTGGCCATGAGAGGGGCGTCTTTTTGGGGTCCCAGACGTCAGGGCCTATCAGGACCCCCAGAGCCCCTTCCCTTCCCTGTGCGACCTGTGTGGATTCAGGCGTCTCCCTGCTGGCAGGTTGCTCGGAACCCCTGGGCATGAAGGACGGCACCATCCTCGACCGGCAGATCTCCGCCTCCAGCTTCTTCAAGACCTGGGGCCTCAACGCTTTTAGCTGGCATCCCTCCTACGCTCGCCTGGACATGCAGGGCAAGTTCAACGCCTGGACCGCCCAGAGCAACGGTGCCTCCGAGTGGCTGCAGGTGGGGCCTGGTCCTCTGGGTGGGTAGCCCCTCAGCGCCAGTGTAAGGCTTGGCTAGCCTGGTGAGGGTTCGGGGATGGGCGTCTCTCCAGCAGTTAATGCTGCTCCTGGCTGGGATGGGCGCCCGAGGTCTGAGCTTCCTTGGCAGTGTGGTCCAAGGCTGAACTTGGCATGCCTGCCTCTGCACCACAGTGGAGCAAGACCAGGGTCTCTTGTAGGTTGATCTGGGGTCCCCGAAGCGTGTGACGGGCATCATCACCCAGGGGGCCCGCGACTTTGGCTACATTCAGTATGTGGCTGCCTACAAGGTGGCCTACAGTGACGACGCCCAGAATTGGGTCGAGTATAAGGAGCGTGGCACTGTGGACAGCAGGGTGAGTAAGGTCTGCCCGCTTGTCTGTCCCCCGCTTGCCTCTGCTGGGCACCCAGAGGTCTATGCTTGGCTGTGGGGGAGAGGGGTCTGATGCCCTGGCCCTCTGCTTCCAGATCTTCCCCGGGAACTCAGACAACAACTCATACAAGAAGAATGTGTTTGAGACGCCCTTCAAGGCCCGCTATGTCCGAGTGCTGCCTGTGGCCTGGCACAACCATATCACCCTGCGCTTGGAGCTGCTGGGCTGCGACTTGTAGGCAACTTAGTGCCAGCCCACGCTAGGGCGCTGGCCCCTGCTTCCTTCCAATTGTAGCCAGAGCAGATGGGGGCGAGAGGAGGTGTCAGAGGAGGTGGCAGCCACTGACGCCCCTTCCTCCCTCATGCTGATCCTTAACTTCCCACAGTACCCCCTGGGGGGTAGGCTGCCCTTATGCCACCCCCTTCTCTTGGGTCTGGGGTGGAACAGGAGGGCATCAGGAGGGGGTGTGGCTTCTCTGGGCACTGGCGGACTCTGGATGGGCCTGTGCTGTGCGTAGCCCTCTACACTCAACCGTGTCCCCACGACCCAGCAAAGGCCACCAGCTGGAAGATAACGCCTCTATCCCGACCCAGACTGGAGGTCACCTGCCTCCAGACATTGCCCCTTATCTCCCTGGAGACCTCCCTCCCCCTTTTGTCCCAGAAGACCTCTCTTGACCTTTGTCTTGAAGCAGACAGAGAGAGAGAGAGAGACACACACACACACATGCAGAAGTCAAGAGGCTCTCTGGAGAGATGTGTGAATTGGCTGGGTACTGGGGGTGGTGGTGGGGGCACACCTCGGCTGGTTCTCCACCCAGAATACACAGCTTCCAGAATATATTTATATTATCCACGGGGGCTCTTGTGGTTCCATTCCTTATTGCTTTGTGGTAGTGGGTTTGGACTGGCTCCTCCACTCTCCGTGCAAGCCTGACCCCCTGACCCCCGGCTTCTGACATCTCCTTGTCGGAGACAAGTAGTGCAGCTGCAGGAGACCTGTCGGCTGGCCAGGAGTTGCAACAGGTGTTTGAGACACCTTCAGGGCCCTCTACCTCCCAGTTGCTGCCTGGGGCCTGGTGCAAAGGGTTGCCTACTCACTCCAGGCACCTCAGAAGAACTGTCTGGAAATCATCCTTGGAGAACTCATCCACGGAAGACCCTGTGGGGCACAGTCCTGCGTGGGCACACCTAGGCTCACCATGAGTTTAAAACTGATGGCAATGGCTTGTTCAGAAGCCCCCGAGGCCTGCCCCTGGACCCCAGCAGGCCAGGACCGGGTTGTCTAGAACTGGTGAAGGGCTCCAGTTGCGCCATGCTCAGAGACAACCGCACAGCCTGCCTTTGCTCCCTTCCCACACAAGGAGACAGGGTACTGGCAGTTTCTACTTTCTCTGCCGCTGGAGCTGGGCTGGAGAAACTATTAGAGAAGCCAGGCCAGGGGAGGAGCAAGTGGTGTGGGAGCGGGAGGTGGTGGCAGAGGCTCTGCCAAGTGAGCACAGAATGGCTACTGGTCACTGGCACCCTTACTCCAAGACTGGGCATCAGGGCCGGGGGGTGGGGGTGGTGGTGAGGCTGGGCCCATGAAGGAGGGCAGGGTGGCTCGGAGGACCGATTTGGGAAGCCACTTTAGTACTGAGGCAGATGTCCTGCACCAAACTTTCCGCTCCATGATGCACCCCTCCTGGCAGCAGCGAGCCTGGCTGATGGCCTCAGGCAGTGAGGATTTGCTGGAGACTGGCCGGGAGACCAGGAGTCTGGGACTGCTCTTTCCTGAGTGAGGCTGTTGCCAGGGATTCTCAGTGGGGCAGCAGGTCCTGCAGTCTCAGGAATTGGGTTCAGCACCAGTGTTGGGTGGTTGCTGGGCTTGCCTCAGGATCTGGGCGGGTTCTTGCCCCAGCTAACTAGCTTGGGCCTTGCTGGAACCCAGGAGCTCTGAAAGCCCTGGGGAGGCAGCCCTGGACTTCAGCCGGCCCAGCCTGTAGGGCTGTCTCACTGGAGACTCCAGTGTGGGGCTGGAACCCCAAATCCATCTCCCTAGTCCATCCCTCTCGCCTTTGCAGTCTGAGAGAGTTGATCAGACATGGCCTTTCTGAAGTCCCACTGGGTCTCCTCAACCACCTCCCAACACTGGACAGACCTTTTATTATCGCCTCCACATCTTCACCTTTGAATTCTAAGTCTCTGTGGACAGTCCAGCTGCTGGTGAGCTCTCTTGCAGCAGCAGCGCCTGTCTTTGTAGTGGGCAGCCCAGGGGCAGGTTGACCCCCTCTCCTCGGACTTCAGGCTCCCATTGCTTCCTGATTTGAATGCAGTGCAGTGATGGGGCTCAGAGCCTTCACTTCAACATTCTCCTTGGGTCTCCGCTCCCTCCTAGAAGTGAAAACTGGTTGTCCGTGACCGTGGGCCACAGGAGTGTGCACACGGTGTAGAGGGAGACGGGCCCTGCTTGAGTGGGCCACGTCCCTTCCCGCTGGTCTGCCTCCCTTCCTCATCCGAGGAGTTGCTTGCTGGTTTGTCCAGTCCATCAGACACCTCCCCTCTTTCCTGTGGAGGGGCGACCTGGCTGGTGTTCCAGTCAAGCCTGCCATGTACTCGGCTGTTATGCACACACACACACACACACACATCCACAAATGTGTGCTTTCTTTCCCTGGGTGACACCAACAGGTGCTTGACTACTAACTGAAGGGTTGGTGGTTTAATCTATCAAGAAGCCCGGCACCCAGCTCCTGAAAGAAACCCTCTTGACGGTGGTGCCACTCCGCCCCTACTGTCCACTCCAGGGACGGATCCCACAGCAACTGATGTACATGCGTGTGCACACATGCATGATATGTGTTCATCTTCTGATGCACAGCATGGTTGCCCAGGCTGGGTTCCCCCCTCCCCCCCCATTAGTTTGGGCAAGAAATAAAAGGCTCCCAAGCCCCCTTTTTGCCCCCCAGCAGCCAGCCCAGCAGGGCTCCTTCCTGTAGGCCAGCGACTCTGGCTCCACTTTCTGAGCATAGTCCAGCGGTGATTTCATGACCAACCTCAGGGCTATGTCCCAAGCCCCTTGGCTTTTTGTAGGGGGGGAGTGGAGCGACAGCTGTACCACTCCCCGCCCCCCCCCGCCCCCCACCTGTGGGCCATGTGGAGAGCCTGCAGCACCAGACAGCACCTGCAGAGTTTTAGAGCGGGCCTATGACTCAGTCCCACAAGGTTTCCTGCCCCACTGCCGTCTCCTCCTGCTCCCCCCACCTTCCCCACCCAGGCTGGGGACTGCCCACTTTCACTACTCAGGACCCAGCCATTGGGACCTATGGGGCCTGTGTTCCTTTAAGGGGCTGGCCTGGCCTGGCGGGAGCGCGGGGTGGGGGTGGGGGTGTTTGTCAGGCGGCTTCCTTTCGGGCCATTCAAGACCCCCCAAGTCTGCGTGATTCGAGTGCTGGAGTCGGCCGAGGAGCCCTGGGGGGACGGTAGGTGACTTGGGGCTGGGTAGGTTCCTGCACCTCTCATCGGATCTTTAAGTATTTTGGGTCCCCGGATCTTTTCCTATTTTGGGTCCCCAGAATCCAACCCCCTCCTCCCCACCCCGCTGCTAGGGAGGTGCGGTGTAAGAGACCAAGAGAGATGGGGGTGTGCTGGAGGTGGGGTGCGCGCAGCGCAGAGGTACGGGCGAACTGGCCCGGGAACTGCCTGTGCGCCGCGGAGAGGCACGTCCTGAGCGCCCGCTCTGGTCCCGAGACCACCGCTCAGCGCCAACCTCCTTCCCGCTGGTGGCCTCCTGCTTCTTCCCATGCCGACCCCCCCTGGGTGCTGCACCCTTCAGCTTTGCGGGGCGCTGGCCTCGGGCATTTCCCAGAGCGCCCTGGGAGTGAGGGAGCTCTGGGAGGGTCGACAGGAGAGCGGATCTGCACGCCCTCCCCCCTGCCCCCCTACCTTGCTTGGGACTGCTCTGCTGCCCCCCTCCCCCCCCCCCGCTCCCCCCCCTCCCCAGGCCAACGCGAAAGGATGCCAGTCGGTTCAGGTCCTTGGCTCACCGAGGTGCCCGTCCTGGGCCCAGGGAGATGGAAAGGCTCAGAGGATAAAGCCCAGGGTGAGAGATGGAGGCGCTCAGCGAGGAATTTGGAGATCTTGAACCGCCCGGCAGAAAGCAGTGCGGGGCACTGGGACCCAAACTTGCTGGGTGGCCCTGGGCACCCTCTGTGAATGCCTGGGAGTCGCCCGGACCTCTCTGCGCCCCTGCACGGGGCAGCGGGCTGGGAATGCTGGTGGGAAATGCTGAAGGCTTCCACATGCCCCACTTTGGGGGCTACCGGTTTCAAGGGCTCGCCTGGTCTCTACTAGGGCACCAGAGTCAAATTTCTCTAAAGGAGCCCGGATCTGGAGGAAGGCGCTGCTCTCTGCTGGTGCCCGAGGGACTTGCACGCTGGGTGTCGCCCAGGCTGCTGCTGAAGGAAGCCATCTCCCCTTCAAGTCAGGACTTGGTCTCCTGTTCTGGTGTGTGGAGGGGACCCAGGGTGGCTGGATCCAAAGGGAGGAGTTGCTGTTCAGGTGAGCAGTCTCCAGAGCCAGCCAAGGGCCACCCACTTTCCCAGCCTTCCCTTTAAGAATTTGTCACATCTTCGGGAGAGAATGAATTGGAAATGAGAGGGGAGCCCAGGGTGGGGGTGGAGTGGCATTATAACACTCTGGTTTACCAAAAGCTGTCAGACTCAAAACAGTGATGATCAGGAGCCTGTAGTTTTCTTTAACCTCCATCTATGGTGGGTTGGTTACTATCAGGATAGCAGTTCAAAACCACCAGTCGGAGGAGCGAAGATGTTCTACTCCAGGCAAGAATTACAGGCTTGGAGACTCACGGCAGTTTTTACCCTATCCCAGGGCGACACTATGGGCTGGCATTGACTTGCGGTTTTAATTTTTTAAAATTTACTAAAGGCACCCTGGGGGCATAGTGGGTTAAGCGTGCAAATCACCAGCTGCTCCTCGTGAGGAATATGAGGCTTTCTACTCCCGTGTACAGTTTCAGAATAGAGACGGTCAGGGAGAGCTCTGCCCTGACCTCCAGGCATGTGGTCAGAATGAACGCCCTGGCAGTGAGTCTTTAATCAAAGAGGGGCCTCTGACCTGAGTGGAGCACACAGCTAAACTAACAGAAGGTTGACTGTTAGCCTCTGAAGACAGTTCAGTTCGGACACACCTAGGGTCACCACGAGTGTGAGTCCACTCAAAATCCAAGGAGTTGGTCTTTATCTTCTGTCTTAATTAGTTCTTGCAGCTGCAGCAGAAGCACTGTGGGTGCAGCGCTGGGTAATTGGAGGGAGGCTTTCTCTCCCTACTGGCTCCCAGTTGAGGAGGAGCGTTCTGTCCACTTGCAACATCTGTGGGTCCAGAGTTCCTGGAGCTCCACGTGTTTCGACATCAATTTTCCCTTGATTCTCGGGTCGTCTTAGCTCAGGGACCCCAGCTCTTCTTTCTTAGTGGTGTAGTAGGTCCCTCTCTGTCTGTCACTTGTTCAATCTCCTTTCCATCTCAAAAGAGATCTACCCTAGATGGAACCTAACCTGTAGATTGTATCCTGCCTTTACAAAACTACTGTTAATTCCGACTCGTTTGCAGCATAGAGATTAGAATTACAATACAGGATAATTCCATTAGATCACAACAATGGAGAGTATACAAGACCCAGAATTATGGCTTATCCAAGTTGAAACAGGAATATTCAGCTATAAGCCCTTGGCTTCAATTTCCCTACATGTGAAGAGAAGACAATGGTGTCTGTATCACTCCTGCTGCAGTGACTCAGCCCTGGTTTGTCTGTGGTGTTCCTGGTCAGTGAGGGAGGAGGTGGGGGTAGATGCTCAGGTCTTGGTTGGCTAAGCTGGGGGAGTGAAGGCTGTACTGTGCACATGATTGTGCATGGATGGGACAGAGGTGAGCAGGATTAGCCACTCCAGACTTGGACCTAGGACTCGGTTCTGTGCTGTGCCCCAAGCATTCCGGAGTGTTTTTGTCTTCAACCCCTGAGCTTTTTATCTGACATTTCATTCTGAGCGGCCAAATGGCTTGGCAGTGACATCCCGCTTGCAGAACCTGGATCTCAACAGTGAGCTTTCCTGGAAGCCTCCTTTCTGGTTTCACCCTCTTAGAGAGGGCTGGAAAGCACTTCTGTCTTGGCCTCTCCTCGCCCCGTGGAGGCTGCCTGACTGCAGGGTCAGTGGAGGTTGCCCCCAGCAGGGAGGGGAGCTCACCGGACTCCATCCCGCTATCTGGTGGGGCTTTCACATCAGATAGTCGACGAAAGTGGGTGCCCAGATTGGAGCCAGTGGTCTAGAAAGTGATGGTGAGCTTTACCGTAGGAATCAGACTCACATGGTTGCCTTGCAGGAGACAGGTCAGTGTGGTCATTTCTCGAAGTCCAAGGCAATAGATCTCGGGGCCTCTGGTCCCCTACTTGAGCCTGATACCTTCCTTTCTCCCTGAGGTCCAGGCTCTTCCTGCCAGAGGTCTCCTCACCTGCTGCCCCCTCTCCCTGTAGTATTCTTCAGCATGGGCAAGGCGCAGACCTTGATGGTGTGGTGTGATCCTGTCTGGAGAGCACCCATGCCCAGCTTCATCCTTCTGTGCCACCCACATCTCTCTTCCACCATGTGTGTCTGCAGCCTCCGCCAGGACTTCTGTTTTCTCTCCCCTTGTCTGACACATGGAGCTGCCTGATAAGGATGAGTTGAATGAATGAGATCAAGTGCCAGTGCCTTCATCCATTACCTTAGGCAGGGGAGTTCACTTTGGGGCCTCAGGCCACATTGCTTCCCCACCATGTGACCCCCAAAATGTCCTCAGTCACGTCCGCTTCAGTAGGTGATGGTGTGACATGTCCTGTTGGTGTTTGCCCAGTCCCCTCTGTGACCCATTAGGGCCGTAGTTCTCTGAGCACCGTGGACCAGTGTGGGGACCGGACTGACTCTCTCTTCCTTCCTGCCCATCTGTCTCCACGTGGGTGTGGCAGGCTGGCCCCTTCCCCAGCCTGTTCTCTGCCATGCCCATTTCCAGGGAGGGGTTCAGTCTGGCTCTGGTGGTGTCCAGCCCGTGGTACTCTTCAAGCATCCTTCCATGTGTCCACGTTGTCCTCATAGTTGGGTGCTTCATGGTAGGGTCTGCATGCTCACTCCAGCTTCTGTGCAGACAAGACCAGTTCTCTCCCCCTGGGTGGGTTAGTGCCCTGCTCCCTCCATTATCCTTCCACTTTTGGACCCTCTTTTCTTCCCCTCCCTCCCCCCTCCCTCCTTCTCTCTTTACTGTGTTGTACCTTACATGTACCTCTGTGGGTTTGGTCCCACCTCCTCTCATTTCCCTAAATCTCAATCCAACTGTTAGGATATAGGAGGCTTCTCTTCTATACCTGCCGTGCTGGTTACACTTACCTCAGGGGATTCATGCTGTACTTCTCCTTTTGTGATTGACTGACTTCACTTAGCATAATTTCCTCCATCTCCTCCCATGAGGAAACCTGTTTCATGTGCTCATCGGCGCTTTTGAGTGAAGCGTAGTTCTCCATTGTGTGTCTGTGCCAGGGTTTGCTGATCCACTCGTCTTGGCACCACCTTGACTGAAACCTCCAGGATAAAACTTTTAAAATTGATTGATGGAGAAGGCTTCCACCCAGACATGATTTTTGGTACCCCTGGTCACTATGGGAATCAAATGTCCACAAGACTGACAGCTCGCAGGAGGGGCCCTCCGGGGTGGAACTGATGGGTGGACATCATTGAATGGCTGGTGAGCTTTCCCAGTGCCTGCGAAGTGCTTTAGGAGCATGTTTGTTCCTGCTGCCATGCTGCACATGTTTTCGGTGATCACATAACCAACCACTGTACTCAAGCCAGTCTTGCTTCATGGCGGCCCTATGGGCTGGGGTAGAACTGCCTCTGTGGATTTCTGAGACGCTAACTTTTTGTACTCCGACAGGTCTTTTTTCCTCCAATGATTTTATGGGGGGCTCTTACAGCTCGTATAACATTCAATACATCATTTATATCGAGCATATTTGGACACATGTTGCCATCTTCCTTTCCAAATATTTTCCACTTGAGCCGTTGGTATAAGCTCCTCTTTCCCCCTCCTTTTTTTAATACCCAACAGTTTCATTGGCATATAATTCACTTATCTTGCAGATCAACAGTTCAGAGGAGTTGTACGATCTCCATCACCATCAGGTTTAGATCGTTTTCTTCTTTCTTGTACGCATCGGTGTTGGCTACTCACTCACCCCAAAGTCCCCTGCTGTGTCTCTAAGGAACCTCCCCAGTCCAGCTCCTGTTTCTGTAGATTTGCCTTTCCTGGAGTTCGCATGAGATTGTGACTCTTTATGGGAGTAGAAAGTCTCATCTCCTGTGGAGCCAACGGGGGATTTTGCACTGCTGACCTTGTGGTTAGCAGCATAGCATGTAACCACTACACCATGAGGACGCCTTTGTTTTCTCCCTGATCTCAAGGAAGGAAGAAAACAGTGGCCCGTTCATCCGAGGGCCTCCTCCCTCAGTCTCTTCGTGCTTGGTGTTCACAGGACTCCATGCGGTCAATACTGGCAAACCTAGCAGAGTGGCAGCTTTGTATTCGGCTTTGTCCGTCCTACATTGCACCCTGAGCCCCTTCTCCGCAGCACTCTGCTACTCCCTGCTGCCCATGCTCCCTCTGCCTTCCACACAGCCTCTCGGGAGGAATACACTCAGGGTCATTCAGTCGGATCCCGGGACCCTCTGCTGAAACCCATCATTGGCACCCAGGCCCCTTGAGACAGAGGATAGACTTCTATACCTACACCCAAGGACACCTGGACACTGGCCCCTGCTGCCTCTCCCTCATATCAGCCAGAGTCCTGGCAGCAAACTAACCTGGTTTCCATAAGGAGTCTTCATTGAAGGGACAACTTCTTGAGGGCACAGTGAGAGGAACAAGCAAAAGAGTGGAGGAGCCTCATCTTTCTTGCCTAGAGTGACTGGTGGGTTCCAACTGCTGACCTTGCAGTTAACAGGCAAACTCAAAACCCACTATACCACCAGGGCTCCTTTAATCTTGGTGTGTGCTTGGCGAAGACACCCGTGGGTAGGGCCATGTCTGAGATTGGCTCCTCTAAGGAAACAGAACCAGTGAACATCCATGTATCTTCCACACGCCCAAGGAAATGCCTTTCTGACAATTGCTGCTCAGAGTAAAGCTCTCTGTAAGGAATGCTCTGCCAAACCAGAGTGTGGCAGTTACATAATCTGGTGCCAACTTGAGGCTAATCAGAGCGAAGGGGTGAAGGTTAGCCTGTCAATCAGGTCTCAGATCGATCACATCACTTGGAGGTGCTATCAAGATAAAAAGCTTGCTGGAGGCCAGATCCACACTCTGCTTTGTCTTCGTGTTGACAAGACACAAGGAGCTGTGCGGAGGGAACCGGAGACAGGGAGACTCCTGCCAGTGCTGAGATGCGCCCCCCGCCACTGAATCCACAGACTTTCCACCCACTGGCCCTTGCAGACTGTTTTGGACACTTGATCTGGACTGGGATTTTTTTTTAACATACAATTGCTCCTTATATAAAGCTCTTATACACCCACGTGTCTGAATTTGTTTCTCCAGTCAGCCCAAACCAACACAGAATCATAGCCCAGCTAAGCTGATATCCAGCCCTTAACCATCATGGGCTAGGACTAGTGAAGGAAGTATGCACAGAGAAGTCATATTTCCTTTATTTGTGATGAAGCTCATAGATCAACCCAACAGTTTCAAGTATGAGGATAAGTCAGAATGTATTGATTCTAGGGTCCAGTTCATACATTTATGTGCTTCTTCCAAACAAAACATTCTGAAACATGTCTCCACAGCCAATGGATGATTGCAAGCAAACTCTCAGTAACGCACATGTCTTCGTTTCATTGGGGGCTTTCAAAAAAGAGGGTTACTTTTTGTGCCAGGGGAGGGAAATAATGATTTTGAGGTCTGGACTAATAGGATATTTTTAACAAAACTCAAGTGGACAATTTCCTGCAAAATTAAGACTGCTACAAGCTTATGGGGTTTCCACTCCCCACAAAGCAAATATTTAGATGGACCAAGTGTTTTTTTTTTTTTTTTTTTTTTTTAGGCATCACTGCCCTGGTGGTGGGAGTAGGAGGCTCAGCCTTTGCTCCTGTGAGTGGGAATTGAACCTCCGTCCCAGTGGGTCGCAGTCCCACGCACAACCACTACGCCACCGGGGCTCAGCCCGAACCAAGTGTTTTAAGGAAGGGTAGAAAGGCCTAAAAGGTGAGCCAAGAGAGAAAGCCTGCCAGTGTTGATTGAAGAAGCTATGGCTGAAGTTCAGAAAGCAGTGGAAGAAGACCATAGAATGAGCACTGAGTGTCAGCAGCTGAAGCTGGGGGCTCACATTTTCAACTTGGCTTAGCCAGCTTTCAGCTAGACGGGTGCCCAAAGTTGCATGAAGATCAGCTAGCTCAAAGAGCTGATGTTTCCCTTCATCTTTTAAGCAATACCAAAGCTTGTGAGGACAATTTTATAGAGTGATGCTTATCCAGGGATAAATGTGTATACCGATGGGCTTCAGATAACAGGTTCTATTAAAAAAGTGGCTTCTGCGTGTATTTGTTGGGACAGTTAAATCCAAGGTAGCATAGTCAGATCTGAAGGGATTCAAAAGAATCATCTAGGTATATTTTTATCAAAGGATAAAGTCGAGGGGGCCTATGAGGACAATGTAAGAACATGAGAAGTGCTTGGGTGAGGAAAAGGCCAGTAAGTGCACTGGTGACTCTCCTTATGTTGTAGAAGAACCTGTTTCGGAAACCTTGCCCCTCCCCCGGCACCCCTTAGCTGGCCCCGTCAGCTTTCTTTCTGTTCCCCAGACTCCAAGAATGTTTCGAAGGAGTGGGATGTGGACGCCAGTCAAAGAAGGTTAGGGAGATGAACATCCTACCTTCAAAGGGTGCACACTTGGATGGAGAGTATCTCAAATAGAAACCATTCACATTTTGATATTTTTATTTAATAATGGCTCCTCTGAGTCTACAGCAGTACTTTCTGACTGAACCTTTGTTCAAGTCAGAGTTCTAGGGCTAGAATGCTTAGGTATCGGTCTGCTAGCTCCCAGGTCAGAGCTTTGAAACCCCTGGGCGCTTGGAGGAAGAAGGCTGTTTCATTCCGGGTATGAATGACTCCCTGGCAGTGAGTTTGGTTTTTATTTTCTTTGTGCTTTTCCTCGAAACCAGGGTTTCCTCAAAACCTGTGTGCCATCAAGGTGTGCCATCTTTCTCCAAGTCTTTTTTGGAATTCTTTCACTTTTCGGAGGCCAGACTCATTGCCCTCTGGGCTTCACATTCCACCTTTAGAGTCACTGTTGTCAATTTAATCACACAGAGTTCCTGAATTGCCTCAGTACTCAGTTATTTTCTAATTAAATTAAACTTTTTTCTCTTAATTTTTAAATTTTTTTAATCATTTTATTGGGCACTCACACATCGCTTACCATCATAATTAGTTCAATAAGCACCCCCACTTGCCTGTTCTCATCAACGTTCTCCCAACATCTGCCCCTCCACTTGGGCCCTTGATATGAGCCCCCTCCCTTTCCCCTCCAACCTTTCCCCCCTCCCCCTCAGTCTTCATTACTCTGCAGTCATTATTGTTTTGTCATATCTTACACTACCCCACATCTCCCCCTGCCCCCAATTTTTTTTTTTACAGTTTGTTTTAAAGATGCCATTGCCTTTGATTCAAAGTTTAAAGATTTCCTCACAGCAATAGTTTCAGGGAGTCTTCCAGCCTCAATGGTTGCCTAGATACTGCCCCCCTCCGCCCCTTTTTGGGATTTATTTTCTTGGTTCTGAGCTTTAGGGCCGTGGTTCCCTGGGACATTCCAATGAAATGGCCTGCTTTTGACGTCAGAGCTCCTGCTCCACCTTCCTGGTATGCCGTGCAAGGCCTGGGGTCTGGAGACCGTGAGTGTGGGCACCCACCTGGGACCCCGTTCCCTTGAGGGAGCAAAGGGAGCCGGAGGGTCAGGACTCAGGAGGAGCTGGACTACATGCTCAGCTCTTTCGTTCCTTTTTCTGGTTGGGTCTCCTGTCTGTTGGCTGTCTTGGCGGCCAGGTGAGGGGGGCCCCTCTGCTGATAGCTCTGCCCTGAGCAGCACAGGGGGCACGTAGGAAAGAGCTAAGGCCACACGATGGCTGCGGGACTGACTTCCACTTCCAGTGGCCCCTGGCCTTCCTTGGTTGCCCTCTTTGTGGAAGCAGACCCTCACCCTTTTCTACCTTGGCTGGCAGGTAGCGAGTCTCTGTCAATGCCTGTGGAGTTGATGAGAGACTGGTTCCTGGGGTAGAGAGTCCCGGGCCTTCCCGACGGGTTGTGCTGTTCAACTGTGTCCCTCTTCTTTCCAGCTTGCCCTGGCCCTTTGTCTTACCCTGGACACACTGGCCCTGTCCTCCCCCAAGACACGATGAGCCGGCTGCCCCTGCGCCTGCTGCTGCTGCTGCTGCCACTGCCGCCCTGTGCATCTGGACTGCCCTTCTACAATGGCTTCCACTACACCAACGTCCCCGCTGGTTGGGACCTGGGCCATGGCCATGGTGAAGGTGGGCAGCCTCCTTCCTCGGCTCGACAGGACCACCTCCTTGTTCCATGGGACCACCAAGGGCTCCTGCCTTCTCCAGTGGTTTGCAGGGCTGGGCTGGGCTGGGCTGGGCTGGGAGCAGGGCATAGTCCGCAGCCCCTTCTTCCTCTGACCTCTAGCAGTGGGACTGCCTCGTGCGAAGGGGAGAGAAAGGGATGGTTCAGTTACTCTGAGTTTTGCTAGTATCTCAGACCCAGAGACAAATTTATTTAAAGAAAATCACTTGTGCTTTTTTGAAAATCACTTTCTCAAAGTCCTGGCAATTTTTTCAAGAACTGAGCGACACACTGGCTAGAACCCGACAAAGTAGGTTGCCAGGCCTTTCTTCTATAGCACTGTCTGGTGGATTGGACCTCCAAACTGCTGGTTCATAGCCACGTGCATACCCAGGATCAAGACTTCTATCCTTTGCCGTTGAGCCTATTTTGACCCCTGTCTTGTCTGCAGGACAGAGTAGAACTGTCTCCAACGGGCTTCGAAGGCTGTAAACTTGTAAAGCAGACCAGCACATCTTTTTTCCGTGGAGCAGCTGTAGGTTTGAACTGCTGACCCTTGGATTTGCAGCGGAGGGCTGAGCCTCTGTGCCACTGGGGTTCTTGTAGATCCACAGAGAAAGTCAAAGATGAGGCTACCTTGGCTCATACACGGGGTCTTTCGTTGCACATTAGCCTCTGTGTTTGCTGCCCTGGAGCCCTTATTACAGTTTCCCCATGAGCTTTGTCCTTACTACTAGGTACTTGGGAAGACTCACGGTGGACCAGAGAGGGAAGGGGAGGTTGGGTTCCCCCACCAGGGTGGAAGGGAAGCAGACTGGGAGCAGCAAGCCTTGCTACTGGTGCTAGCCACCCACCTCACTGAATGCCCATGTGGTGTGGCCTGATAACCCAGTTAGCTTCTTAGAGTGATGGATTCTTCAGCTGGGGTGAAATTCATGGAACGTAACACTAACCGTATTGGAAGTGCACAGTACAGTGGCATTAATACATGTAAGTTATTGCACAATATTGCCTCTACCCGATTCCAAGAACACTTCATTCCCCAAGAGGAAACCCTTAAGAAGTCCCACGTTCCCCTCCCACCCTACCCCTGATAGCCACTAATCTACTTTCTGGCTTTATGGATTTACCTGTTCTGGGTATGTCATATCAATGGAATGATACCATATCCAACCTTATTATTTTTTGGGGGGGGCTGGTTTATTTCATTTGGCAGTGTTTTTAAGGATCATCCATGTTGTAGCATGTACAAGTACTTCATTCCTTTCTATGGCTGAACATTCATACATTGTATAAGTAGATGGTATCTTGTTCATTTGCTTATCTTTTGTTTCTACCTCTGGCCATTGTGAATAATACTGTCAAACACTTGTGGTATATATTTTTAAAATCATTTTATGGGGGACTCTTACAGATTATTATAACCATCCACATTTCAATTAGATCAAGCATAATTGTACAGTTACTACCACCATCGTTTCAAAACATTTACTTTCTCCTTTATGTCAGTTCTCCTTTATCCCCTCCCTCTCCTACCCCCCAGGAATCCTTTTTTATTATATATCATTAGTAGTAGTATTTTGCACCATTCAGTGTATCTATTCACCTACAATTCTATTTGTTTCCCTTGAGTGGGGTCAGACAGTCATCATTGCTATTCGTTCCCCCTTCCCCGTGCCCCCCTCTCTCTTCCTGTACTCTCAGGGAATCATTACTCTGATTACTGTTTCTGAAGGGTGTTTTCTTTCTTGGAGTTCGTGCATTGAATGATCTTAGTTATACGAGTAAACATACGCAGGTGTAACAAGATTAACGAGGTAAAACCTTCTTTCATATGAAAGAACTAGATAATAGTGATGACTTTCTTCAGTGCTATACGGCACCCTGGATGTGTCATCCCTTCCATGGGGCCCTTCTGTGAGGGGCTGTCCAATTTTCTTAGAGGTGCGTTTTGGGTCTGCACTTTGTTTATGCTCCTTCACATCAATTTGATTACTTGTTTTTGAACTTCTGATACTTATTCTCCTGGATATTTGTGGTCACACAGGATGGTATGTTTCTTCCATGTGGACTTGGTTGCTTCCCTGCTAGATGGCAGCTTATTGTGACAGGTTTTTTTTTTTTTGGCATCACTGCCTCTGGTGGTCATGGGCCCTACCCAGTGCTGCTCCTGAGAGCCGCCGCTGGATTTGAACCGCCAAGCCCTCAGGCCCACAGTCCCACACTCAACCACTTATGCCATCGGGGGCTGTGACATGTTTTTATTTGAGGCTCTGCTGTGAAGAATTGGTGGGTCATATTGTTTGAGGAACGACCAAACTATCATTTAGTTTACAACAAACCGCTCCAAAGCTTAATAACTTAAAACAACAGCCATTCATTTAGCTCATAATATTGGGGAGGGGCCAGCATTGGGGGCTGGGCTCACCTGGGCGTTTTTCCAGGGCTTGACTGTGCTCATTCATGGACATGCAGTCAGCTGGCAGCTCAGCTCGGGGATAGCATGTCTAGGCTGGTCTTTCTCCTCCAGATCTGTTGCATGGCCGACAAGCCTTCGGAGGTGGAGGTTCGGAACAGATGCCCCCTCATGCCACATTCAGATGGCCAAAGGAAGTGGAAAGGCTGCCCCATGGGGCAGGGGGAGGGCAGGGAATATATTACATCCGTTGGTGGGAGGAGCTGGAGAGTCACGCTGCAGAGGGGGTGGGTTCTGAGAGGGGTGCATACCTAAGCCTGGAGAGAGCTGGGGACGAAGCTGGGGGCTTCTGCGCCCCATCAGCACCTGCCCCTTCCCGCAGGTCTCTTTAATGGAGTGAAACTGGTGGTGGAGACGCCCGAGGAAGCCCTCTTCACTCACCGAGGGGCCAATGTGACCCTGCCCTGTCACTACCGTTACGAGCCGGCCCTGGCCTTCCGGAGGCCTGTGCGCATCAAGTGGTGGAAGCTGTCGGAGAACGGGGCTCCCGAGCGGGACGTGCTGGTGGCCATTGGGCAGAGGCACCGCTCCTTCGGGGACTTCCAAGGCCGGGTGCACCTACGGCAGGGCGGGGAGCAGGAGGTGTCGCTGGAGATGCAGGAGCTGAGGCTGGAGGACTACGGGCGCTACCGCTGCGAGGTCATCGACGGGCTGGAGGACGAGAGCAGCCTGGTGCAGCTGGAGCTGCGGGGTGAGCGAGCGCTGGGTGGGACCGCCAGGGGCCGGGTGGGGCCTGGAGGAGGCGCCCGGCCTGTGACACGGCGATCGCACAGCCACTGCAGGGAAGGAGTTCTTTTCCTCCCCACATGTTGCAGATGAGAAAAGCGAGGCAGACGAGGCAAGGCACTCACTCAAAGGTCACACAGCTTATAAATGATCGTGCTGGGGTTTGAACCACCTGGCCTGCCTCCACTCCCTCTCACGCCTGATCCCATCCAGAGAGAGGCCGCTCCTCTCACACAGCTGGCGGCAGGGCAGGGCGCCAGACAGGGTTTGCAGGCGAATGAGGCCTACGCACGGTGGTCAGCTGGATGGGGGGGACGAGCTCACTGTTGGGCCCGCTCTCAACCAGTGATGCTTCCCCCGAACGCATCCCCCGATACGACTAGAGAAGCTTTTATTTGTTGATGTAAAATCTCAGGATATTTCATGTAAAAATCGCTTGTGGTTTTGGGCAATGTGGCGCCGTCCAAACCAGCCAGGGCCTGCGAGCCAGATGCTGCCTTGGGCTTGCGGTTGAGGTTTCTGCATGACGGAGACCTTCTCTGCCTCCGGGTGGCGCTGTGCGCCCTCCTGCCTCCTCTCTGTGGGATAAGGCGGAAACCTCTGGAGTCAGAAGACCTGGGGTGGAGCCCATCCTTGCCCTCCCTTCAGGAGCCCTGGTACCACAGCGGGGTAGACATTAGGCTGCTGCCTGCCAGGTGTACAGTTCAAATTCACCCGCTGCTCTGAAGGAGAAAGCTATCCGCTCCCTAAAGCCTTGCAGGGTTGGGAACTCTCTGGGGCAGGTCTACACTGGCGTGGTCACACGAATCACCTTGATGGCAGGGGGCTTTTGCAGTTACACCCGTCCTCACTGTGGTACTGCCCAGCTGCTCGGACCAGGGGCACCCCACCTCTCACGTGTGAAGCTGCATCTCAAAGCAGCTCCTCGCAGCTCCTCCTGACTTGCTCCCCCCCCGCCCGCCCCCAGGGAAGACAAGGTCAGTTGGGCCACCAGTGCCTACCTTTATAAATGGCTGAGTTCAAAATATTTTACTTATCCAAAGTTAATCTGTTTTTTTATTTTTATTTTTGTGGGCATCACTGCCTCTGGTGGTCGTAGGCGCTACCCAGTGCCATTCCTGAGAACAGCCACTGGATTTGAACTGCCAAGCCCGCGGGCTGCAGTCCCACACTCAACCACTTATGCCACTGGGGCTCAGTCCAATTTGTTTTTTGTTTATTTTATTAATCATAGGGTAATGTCAACCAGACACAGTGAGATCCTGGCCACCAGGAGAGGGTCCCCTGGCCTGGGAGCTCAATGACCTTGACTTCCTTTTGGGTTCTCCGTGATGTCAAGGCCTGACCAGCTCACCACTTCCCACAACTGCTAGAGCAGTGGGTCTCAGCTTCCTAAGGCCACCTGCTGTGATCCCCCAACCATAACATTTTTGTTGCTATTTCTTTTTTTTTTTTTTTTTTTAGGCATCACTGCCCTGGTGGTGGGAGCAGGAGGCCCAGCCCCACTGCTGGAATTGAACCTCCGTCCCAGTGGGCCGCAGTCCCGCGCACAACCACTACGCCACCGGGGCTCAGCCCTTGTTGCTATTTCATAACTGCCATTTTGCTACTGTTATGAATTGGGCGACTCTGTCCTAGAGCCTCTCCTTCCCCCCCAAATCACCAGTTGTGGGGGGAAGTTTCTTGCAGGCCCCAAAGAAGCTTCTGCCCTGAGGCTAGCATGGAGGTCATGGTCTCAGACATGGAGAGGAAGCTTCTGTGAGACAGATAAGAGCACCCCTCACTGGGTCCTGGCCACAGCACATGGATTAGGCCATGTTCCAGAAGTGTAGTTGGGACACTGACCCGATGATGAACACCTCCCCTTAAAAAAGGGATACAGTTTCTGAGTATTCCCAGTGGCCTCTGAGCAGTGGGGGTAACATAGATGTGGCCTCTGCCTTGGATGTGGGGAACTCTGAGAAGGGACAGGAATGTGCAGGTTTACTCAGGGAGTGTGTGTGTGTGTGTGTGTGTGAGAGAGAGAGAGAGAGAGAGAGAGAGAGAGAGAGAGAGAGAGAGAGAGAGAGAGGTGGTGGTGGTGGTACATACCTGGGGGAGGTGGGGTGGGGCAGAGGGATTTCCTACCCACTTAACCCCTGCCCCCCCTCTAAGCTCCTCTGGTCCTCTCCCAGGTGTGGTTTTTCCCTACCAGCCCCCACAGGGTCGCTACCAGCTCAACTTCCATGAGGCCCAGAGGGCCTGTGAGGAGCAGGATGCAGGCCTGGCCTCCTTCGAGCAGCTCTTCCAGGCCTGGGAGGAGGGCCTGGACTGGTGCAATGCAGGCTGGCTGCAGGACGCCTCGGTGCAGTACCCCATCATGTTACCCCGACAGCCTTGTGGTGGCCTGGGCTTGGCACCTGGCGTGCGCAGCTATGGCCAGCGCCACCGGCGCCTGCACCGCTACGACGCATTCTGCTTCGCCACTGCCCTGAAGGGTGAGTGCAGTGACTGGCCACTGGGCTGGTAGTGGCCTGGGACCCGCACAGGATAGCTTCCGGCCATGCTGGAGGCCTGGAGCGCCTGTGGGCCTGCAGTGATGCTGAGTGCTTTGCTGCAGATGTCGTCAAGATGATCTCTGGCTAATTCATCGGCCAGATGTTCCTGAGTGCCTGCTGTGTGCTGCGACCCGCCCAGGGTCAGCACAGACAAAGAAATCAGTCTGTCCTCCACAATGGACCCGGGGGTCATTGTGGGTCAGGCTTGGTCTGTGGCCGCACCTCAGGGGTTCCAGTCCACCAGCCTCTCCTCTGGAGAGGGCCATGAGATGGTCATTTTTTTCCCCGAAAGACTCACAGTTTGGGGATCTGCTGCGGTGCTCTAGACCAGCCTTGAGGCACTGCCTTTGCTTGGTCCCCAGAAGGCGTGACTTTCCGGGGAAGACTGGAGAGTGGGAAGCTACAGGTTGTGCGCCGACCCCAGACGCCCCAGAGGTGGTGGGCGCATGGCTGCGGCGCACTGCCCTCCACTCAGGTCTGGCTCTCGAACCCCGTGTGTGCAGGGACAGCTGCTCCAGAGGCTCCACATGTCACCAGCTTGCCGTTCCACACCCCGAGCTTTCAGTTTGTAGCTGTGCATTCACCTGTGTGAGTCAGCCAGCAGCTCTGCCGTGAGGGAAGGGCAGACATAAGCGAGGGACACCTGCCTGTGGCGGGTGGGCGGGAACTCTTGGAAAGGGGCAGTGCCTGCCTGGCCCAGAGTCCTCAGAGCAGCACTGCCTAAGCTCACAGTCTGCAGCTCCCTGGCCCAAGCAGCAGTCTGGTCACAGGGGGCTAGTGGGTGGCATTTGTAAGGATGCATTGCCACAGCCCCTGTGGGCCCTCTGACCACTTGGTACTCATGCCCCCTTTCTCCACAGGACGGGTATACTACTTGGAGTACCCTGAGAAGCTGACTCTGGCAGAGGCCAGGGCAGCCTGCCAGCAGGAGGGAGCCCAGATCGCCAAGGTGGGCCAGCTTTTTGCTGCCTGGAAGTTCCAGGGTCTGGATCGCTGTGATGCTGGCTGGCTGGCAGATGGCAGCGTCCGTTACCCGGTGGCCCACCCCCGTCCCAACTGTGGGCCCCCTGAGTCTGGCGTCCGAGGCTTGGGCTTCCCAGACCCCCAGAGCTGCCAGTATGGGGTCTACTGCTACCACCAGCGCTAGTTGCCAGGTCATCAACCTGTTCCTGCCTGTTCCCTCACCAGCCGGGGATTTATTGAGGGGTTCATTTTCCCTTGAGGGTTAGGGCTATTTTAATATTGTTTATATACTTTGCAACGTAAAAAAAAATAAATAAATAAGTTTTTTTTTTGGTAACCCCAGAAGAGCCCAAGCCATCCCTTTGCTCTGTGGATACCTCCAAGTGTCTCCCCAACAGGACTCTGCCTGCCCCGCCTCCTGGGTATCTGACATTGGGGGGCTTTTAAAGAGCTCCTTGCATCACTGAAAGGAGTCCTGGTAGCAGCGTTGAGTAAGCGTTGTCCTATTACCTAAGAGGTCAGTGGTTGAAACCCAGCCGCCACTCCAAGGGAGACTAGCAAGGCTCTCTGCTCTTGTAAAGATTTGCAGCCTCAGCACCAGCAGGGTGGCCGTGGGGCAGACTTGCTGACAGTGCGTTTGGTGGAGCTGATCGTCATAGAATTTGGTCTTTCTCTGCCATGGGAACAGTGCTACTCAGAGGGGCGGGGGGTGGCCTGTCCAGGGTGCCTCAGGAAGCATGGGTGAGGGAGGGTAGACCTCGGCGTTAATCTTGGCTTGGCTTGGAGGAAGGAGGGACTTCCAGGCTGTGGGTTCTGAGGTGGTCTTTGGCTTGCAGCTTCCTGCCCCTCAAAACAGTCCCTGGAGACTACTGGCGACAGGGAGTCCCTCGGCTTCTACTTGGAATCCAGCTCGCCCCTTCCCTTCCCTCTCCCCTCCTTCTTGGTTCCAAAGAGCCTGTTTGGTTTTCATTTTTCCCCATACGGGGAGTATCCCTCAGGTGTGTGTACTTTCTCTGGACAATAAATGGTGCTGTGACCTCTTTCTCCTGTGTCTTCTTCTGGGTCGGGCCACAGCTTCCTGGTCAGTCAGCTCAATGAGGACAGGGTAGATGTGCCTTCCATCTCTTCACTGCTTAGATACAAAAAGAGACCGGGCACAGGAGTCCCTGCGTGGTTTGGCTCAGACAGTGACAAACTCGACCAGCATCTGAAAGGTTGATGACTTCAACCCACTCAGAGGTACCTTGGAAGAAAGACCTGGCCATAGCCTTGAACAGCCCATGGAACACATTTCTTTCTTTCACAGTTTTCTTTTTTTGGGGGGCATCACTGCTCTCTTGTGGTGGGAGTAGGAGGCCCAGCCCCACTGCTGGAATTGAACCTCCATCCCAGTGGGCCGCAGTCCCGTGCACAACCACTACGCCACCGGGGCTCAGCCCCTTTCACAGTTTTATTGACATGTAATTCATGTGTCATACATTCAATGGTTTTAATATACTCAAGAGTTGTGCATTCATCACCATTGTCAGTTTTAGAACATTTTTTTTTATTCTTGTATCCATTATAACTAGCTTACCATTTCCCCCACTGTCCCTGCCATAACCCTAAGAAATTATTAACCTAGTTACTGTCTATGGATTTACCTTAGATTTCTTTCTTTTTTTTGGGGGGGGGGTGGCATCACTGCTCTCGGTGGTGGGAGTAGGAGGCCCAGCCCCACTGCTGGAATTGAACCTCCGTCCCACACAACCACTACGCCACCGGGGCTCAGCCCTTAGATTTCTTATAAAGAAAAATCATTAAAAAACGATCACAACAACAAACTACAGAGAAAACTCAATCTAAAAGAAAGTAGAAATTGTGAAAATAGAGTTAAAATGAGTCAAAGGAGCAAGCAAATGGTAGATGCTCCATGTTAGCCTCTCTGTAGTAATCCACATTCCAGTGCAGCCTGAGTACAAGACTATTCACATCCTTAGTCAATAGACTGATGGAATTCAATGGAGGGTTAGTCCTGGTGGGGCCCTGGAAATGGATGTTGTCTTTTCACTGTCATCTGTAGCCTTCTGCGAACTGGATGCTTAGATTTTTTTAAGCTCTAAAACGGCTGCTTCTGATCATGAATTTTACTATTAATGATCCTTTGATCGCAGTGATCTAGTGTGCTCAGCTGACACTACATTTAGATGGCGGCTTGTTCTAAGACAAGTCTTTATGACCCTAGACACTATTCTGATAACAGGCACCATGTTATGGCACCATACTTTGTTATAGCACCCAGATCTTCCGTGACCCCTTTGTGAGAAGAAGTATTGAGCCAGGGTCATCTTGGAGCACAGTTCTAGTGTGCACACAAGGGTTCACCATGAGACTACTCCGTGGTAACTGGTTTTGTTTTTTGGAACTATATGATTATTTTTTGAGGGGCATCACTGCCCTCTGGTGGTGGGAGTAGGAGGCCGAGCATTTCCTCCTGTGGAGCTGGACTTGAACCTCCATCCCAGTGGTCCGCAGTCCCACGCACAACCACTACGCCACCGGGGCTCAGCCCGGAACTATATGATTATTGGATATTGGGTTGCTAACTGTGAGGTTGGAAGGTCACAACCTATCAGTTGCTGTATGGGAAAGATGAGGCTGTCTGCTCCTCTGAAGATTTGCCGTCTTCGAAATGATGCGGAAAACTGAGTCAGAATCAACTTGATGGCAGTAGGCCTGGTTTGATTCCAGATGTATGACTGTGACTGAACCTTCTACTTTGCCCATCCTTTCCAGGGCTGTAGATGGACAGTGTATATGTACAGCCACCAAGATTCAACCCTCTGTGCACTCACACCCCAAAAGATACCAGCTTGCACTGTCCAAAACAACTGTCAGTAAAGACAGTGCGTTGTGGTGAGGACCTGGTGGCAGGGGTTGCTAACAAGGTGGAAGGGCAGCCAGAACTGTCTGCCCCACAGCCCAACTCAGTGCTTGTGGGAGACTCAGAAAAGCAACTGAAGTCCATGTTGTTGGCATGCTGCATGTAAGTGAAAAGTGCCCAGATCTCTGCTAGTGGCCCATGAATCATCAGTTCATGCCAGCACTCTAAACTGGATTCAGAGTGCCCAGACCCTCGGCAGCACTTTACTTTCATTTTCCTCCTCTTTTATCAGACAGAGGCCAGGCCCTAGAGAGGGACGCTTGGTAGGGAGGCAGTGACAAGAGGAATTGACACAGTGTCTGCAACCATGGGTTCAAGCACAGGGACGCCTGTTGTGAGGATGAGGTAGAACCAGGCAGGGCTTGGTTCTTTTGTGCATATGGAACCAGCCTGATGGCACCTCAGAACAACGTAGCAAATTTGGCTTTGCCTTTCATCTTTGAGTCCCCCCGTGAGGCTGATCCTCACGTGTGAGCCCAGTGCTGGTCACACGTGACCAGCTGCCTCCCTTGAATGGCCCTTGGACAGTGTCTACTTGCAAATCCACACACACAGTGCCCATGAATTGACAGGTGCCACTCATGTGATCCTTAATTCCCAGTGCACTCAGCCACACACAGACATTGCCCTTAAACATGCCACACACATGCACACACAGTTGGAAAGCAGAACCGTCAGACTCCCCCATGAAAACACACCGATGGCGGGCGTGGCAGGGACCCACGCCAAGTTGGGGCCATGGGAACAACTGGGCGTCTACTGCCAGGCTTGCTAAGAGCCCTTCAGCCGACAGGGGGCCCTGGTTGCCTTCTCCTTAAATAAAAAGAAAAGAAATAGATCTCTTCCAATGTCTTTATTATAATAATAATCATAATCTTCAATTTTCAAAAATATAAATAGGTGCACGGAACCCTGATGCCTGCATGGTTCTGGGGGAGGGGGGGAGGTGGCGGGCAGGTGGTGCTCCCACTGTGGAGGGGCGGCCCCCGCCCAGCCCCGCTGAGACAGATACCTGCTGGGGTGGCAGACCCGGATGAGAGGGCCTGGAGCGAACCCGGCTCCCACACTGCGGAAGCCTTCTCCAGGCCCTCTGGGGTCTGCCCGCCCTGGTCGGAACCCCACTCCTCTGCTCCCTGCCGGGCTCTGTCTTGTCCAATCCACTCCCATTCCAAGAGGCGCTGAGCTGCTCCTTGGGGCCTCCGCGAGCCCTCCTCCCTACTCCTTTGCTCTCCCTGGAGGTGAAAGGCCATTGATTGCACTGCTCACGGGGGCTAAGTCAGGAAACGAAAAAGAATCTTCTGTTTCACTTAGGCCTCCCCTGCCCTACCCGTGTCCCTGCTGCAGTGGTCCCTGGAAAGGCACAGGAGATTGAAGAAATGTCTCTAAACTCAGTCCAGGGGGTTGCAGGAGTTTACTTTGGCTTTGGTATTTGGGGGGGAGGGGAAGAGATGCATCTTTGAAGATTTTTTTTGGGGGGGTGCACACTCAATGTGGGATTTAATTTCTCCTTTAATGGAATTTCTATATGACAAAAAGTGACAAGAAGAAGACACCATCTGTGGATGGCGCTGTCGGTTGGGCAGGGCTGCTCGGCTCAGTGTCCTGGGCATGTTCCCAGAAGCGTCTCTCAGTGGGTGGAGCTGGGCTGACTTCTCTGCAGGGCCTGGGAGTTCTGTCGATGCTTTGTGGTCGAGGCTTAGGAGAGAGGAAGGAGGATGGAGACACATTTGGAAATGTTCTGTGTAGAATGCAGGGTCAACCCTAGTCCCCCACCACCCCCCTCTCACGGGTAGCTCCCCTTTCTACACAAGTCGTGGTCATGAGCTCACAAAGGCTGCCCAGGGCTTTCTGGACTATCCCTGCTCGGGGAATTCAGGCTGGTGTGGGCAGGGAAGCAGATTCCCTGTTTTCTAGGCTATTCCAGGCAAAGGGGAACCCTTCCGTGACCCAGGCACCATGCTTCCTCGGGACGGGACTTAGGATTCACCCCCCCTGCTCAACTCTGCAGCTGGTGCAGACCGTTGACCACTGGAACCCACCCTGTGCCCAGTGAGGAAAGGAGGGGCGGTGCTCACGGTCTGTGCAGGTGATCCGAGGCACCTCCCAGTGCCCGCTGGGCTGGCACCGGATGGTGGGCACGTGGCGCTGCACGAAGCCCTTGCTGCACTGGTATCGCACCAGTGAGTTAATTTCATGCCGGCCCTTCTTCTGTCCCAAGGTTCTGGCATGCTCCACCACAGGGGGCTCTCCGCAGGCCACTAGGGGACAAACACCTTTTAGAAAGGGCACTCACCACACCCCCTGAGGGAAGGAGTCCCTGGGTCTGCCATAACAGCCTGGATGAGCAATTAATCACCTGGGGGCATGGCCAGGGAGGTGGGGGAACATGGGGAGCTAACAACAATGAGGCCAAGAAAGAAAAAAAAGTTCTGAAATGGACGGTGGCAAAGATTGCGCAACTCTTCTTAATACGATTGAACGATCACGTGTTCAATGCGACGTGTGACTCCTCTGCCAATGTAACTATAAAAGCCAGCATAACACAGTCCACCAAGACAACGGTCTACCTCAGTTCCTTGGTGAGTGGCCATTAGAGCCTTACAGACCTATAAGGTGGCAATGTTGGCCTTTCCTCATCCCCAGAGCAGGAAGAGTGAAGACAGAGAAGACACATGGAAACTATCAGACCAATGCATCATGAGAACATCAGTCCCCACCACCCAGAGACCAGAAGAACTATAGGCGCCCTGCTACCACTACCAACTGCTGTGTAAAGGGTCACCTTAGATGGTCCTGGATAGAGGGGGGCAAAAATGTGGAGACAGAACTCACAATCATAAAAGATGCAAAGTGTACAGGTCAGTTAGAGAAGGGGAGACCGCCAAGACTGTAGTTCTTAGTTACCCTTCAGCTCTGGAACTGAACTCACCTCCATGGCTCCATTTCAGCCAAACAATGAAAAGAAGGCTTTGAGTGTACAGTCCAGAGCAGTTATTCCCAAGCTAGGAGCACTTGTGCTAAGCCTGGGGATGGGATGAGTGGCCCCGGACTCGCACAGCTTGTGGTAGGTCTGGCTCCTGGCCACTATAGTCCTGTACCCCTGGGAAGCCGGAGGCCATTGGCTATAACACTGGGTCCCTGTGAGCACCAGAAAGGGAGTAACAAGGAGGTTCCTTTTTTTTTTTTGGCAACACTGCCCTCAGGTGGTGGGAGTAGGAGGCCCAGCCTTTGCTCCGTGGAGCTGGAATTGAACCTCCATCCCAGTGGGCCGCAGTCCCGCGCACAACCACTACGCCACCAGGGCTCAGCCAACAAAGAGGTTCTTAACACGTTTAAGGAGCCCTGCTGCCCTGCATGTTGGGCTGCTGACTGCAAAGTTGGCAGTTCTAAACCACCCACTGCTTCTCGGGAGGAAAATGAGAATTTATGCCCCCACAAAGAGTTACAAAGGAGTCCTGGTGGCTTAGTAGTCACACATTAGACTGCTAACCACGAGGTGCTGCAGTTCGAAACCACCAGCAAATTTGAGGGGGAAAGATGGAAGTTGTTTACTCTGGCACAGAGGTAAAAGCTCAGAAACCCACAGCGGCAGTCTTCATTTGTCCTGTGGAATCGAGGCGTGTCAGAATCGCCTTGCAGGCAGTGAGTGAAATACACAAAGTGCAGATTCCTTGTGTGACACACGCCATTAACATCCTCAGCTGCTAAGTGAAAGGTTAGATGTTTGAGTCCATTTACAGATGCCACAGCCCGGTGACCTGGAAATCAGCCATGGAAAACTCTCTGGAGCGCAGTTGTGTTCTGATACCCCAGGGGGCGCCCCGAGTCCAGCCAATTTCACCTCACTGGTACCGGCAATACATAGTAGGCATCTTCTGCACAAACCCAAACCCCAGGCCCAACCCATTGACGTCCAGGCAATTTAAATCCACGGTGCCAGTGCCAGAGGGTTTTCAGCGGGATCGATGATCTCACAGCGGTTTGTCAAGCCTTTCTACCAGGTACTGTTGAGTGCATTAGTGCCCACCAGCTGCACTATTCTGGGATCAGGGCACATTGATATAATGGAGACTCATTCAGTGAAGAAAAGGATGAGCGAGCTATCAGACACCAAAGGATGTGGAGCAACTCTGGATGCGTTCTGCTGAGTGCGGAGCAACAGGCTCTGCACTGACTGCGTGGCTTCGACAGTTTGACATTCTGCAGAAGGCAACAGCCTAGTGACAGGGGAAAGATCAGTGGGTTGGTTCCAGGGGCTGTGGTGGGGCAGGGGGTGGGGAAACAGGTGAGAAGGGAAGAACAGGGGAGGCCAGTTTGCCTGATTTTGTAATAGTGGACATGTGCTGTCATGGATTTGCCAAAGCCCACAGGGCTGCCCCACGCAGAGTGAGCGCTCAATGAAAGTATGGACTTTCGTTAGTAACGTGTGAAAAGCTGTCAATCCATGGGAACGGATGAAATGCAGGAATGACATATGAAGTAGATGGGGACTACACTTCCTATGGTTTTCCTGTAGCTTAAGATGGCTCTAGAGAACAGCCTGTTAAAAGTAGGTGGGGTTACAGTCGTGGGGACCAGGGCAGTCCTACTCTGTCCCCCAGCATTGCCATGAGTTGGCATCAACTTAATGGCAGTGAGTTTGGTTTGGTTTATTAAAAGAGGGGCTCTTATGGGCATGAAGGGGCCCTGGGGGTGGAGTGGCTACACCTTGGGCTGGTGTTACCACCAGCAGCTCCGAGGGAGAAAGACTGGGCTTTCTATTCCTATAAATCCACAACCTTGACTGAACTCGATGGAAGTGAGATTTTTTTTTTTTTGGTAAGAGGATGAAGTAAGTGAAGGGCAGGGAGGAGGGTGAGACTGGGTAGATGGTCCATAACCTATCATGAGGACCCCCAGTGCCCTGCTTACCGGCGCCCTTTTTACACGTAAAGGGCAGGTAGTAATTGCAGGGCACGTCATTCCACTCGCCCTTCTCATGCCAGATCATCACCACGCAGTCTTCCCCACTGGCAAAGAAGTTGTCTGGTTGGTTGGGGCGCCAGTTCTCAAAATGCTGTGGACAGAGTTGGAGGAAATTTGATGAGAAAGAAGGCAGGGGAGAGCTGCCTGCCCACTTCCTGCCCCACATTCTCCTTTTAGCACAAAGGCAACTGGGGGTCTGGTCAGGGCTGTTCTGGGTGATAGGGAACCCAGGGCTCGAGAAGGAGCTGGACATACAGCCTGACCCTGGGTTCTTCCAGAAGATCAGCCCCTCAAGCTTGCATAGTCTTGTTACAGAGCTAATTGCTATTGTCAGCTGACTCCATGGATAGGGGGACATGATGTTACTTGATTCTGCATCATCCTCATGACTGATTGAAGATCAAACCGCTGTGCTCTATAATGGGTTCATTGCTTAATTCTAGGAAATAGGTGGCCAGGCCTTTCTTCCTGGTCTCTTTTAGTCTGGAACCTGTATCATAGCAACATATAAGCATCCACTGACTGACAACAGTCCCCTTTCTCTTATTGGCCTACAAAGGCTCACCCCAGAGGCTGTCTTGCTTAGATTGGACAAAACGGGAGAACTGTGGCTTACACTCCAGGTTCTGCCCCAGGCTTTTCCCTCCAGCCTTGTTTAGGGCAAGGCAGTCTCCTTCTGTATAATTTAACTACTCTGTCACAGACGCCTCTTCCAGGGCACTTACCCTGACCTCCAGCAGCATTTACCGAATCGTTCATTTAGGAGCCACGTGGCACAGTTGCTTACATGGGGGGCTGCTGACCAACGGGCCAGCGTTTCATGCCCATCAGCAGCTCCATGGAAGGGAGGTGTGTGGGTCTGCTTCCTTAAAGATCCACAGCCTTGCAACCCCCCAGCGGCAGCTCTGCTCGGTCCTCCGGGGCGCTACCGGTCAGTACTGACTCAGCAGCCATGGGTTCGGTTTGGGCCCAGCTGCTAGCTGAAAGGTTGGCTGTTTGAACCCACCCAGTGGCTTCTCGAGAGAAAAGTGGGGCAACCTACTCCTGTGAAGATTACAGCCGAGACAAGCTTACAGGACAGTCCTCCTCAGCCACGTGGCTTGCCGGGCACCGACCAGGCAGCACCGGGCAGCCAGGGTACCATAGCTCATTGGATGCCTTTGCTTGTGGCTGCAGCCCCATCTCTGTGAGCGGGCCAGGGGCCTTGCTCAGCTTTTTCCTGTCCCTCACGGTGAAGCCCTGGTGGCATCACGGTCACATGTTGGGTTGCGGTCCAAAATCAGAAACCGCCAGCTTCTTCATGGGAGAACGATGGGGGTTTCTTCTTCCCTTAGCAGTGACCGTGGAGGCTCGGTTTGAATGCTTCAGTCTTGGGGGTCTTTCGCCCCAGCCCCTCTTGTCTGAGCTGCCAGTGCTGCCCAGGGCTCCCGACTCACCAACGGGTGTCCATCTGCCCAGTGGAAGTCCCCTTCGACAGTCCTGTCATTCAGGCCGATCCACTGGTAGTCTTGCGCGTTGTCTGGAGGGGACACGAGTGGGGTGGGGAGGGTGGCGTTGGGCAAGGGGCTTGGCTTTGAGGGGGCTGCAGAGTCCAGCGCTCGGGGATGTGCCCACACATGCGTGCTGAGAGTGCACCTGGACCACCTTCCCGAGCAGGGGTGACCCTGAGGGCTCAGTCAGGGCTGACGTGAGTGACAGTCCTGAGTGCGGCCAGAGCTCCTGGTCCCCAAGACCCGTGTCCTCTTCTGAGAACTCGGACACCCTCCCCTCCATCCCCGCCACCACTCACTGTTGACAAACGTCTGTTCTTCGGGCGTGAGGATGCTGGCCAGGTGTGCCTGGTGCTGCTGGCAGTGGACCTCGGCCTGCGTCCAGACCTTGCGATCAGGGAAGTGGCGGTAACAGTGGCCCTGGAACTTGGCCCAGCCTTTCTCACACAGCTCCTGGTCTGCAATACAGGGTGGGGCCATGAAGGGGGCTCTGCGGTCCATGGGGGCAGCACCGGCCGCCGGTCTGATGGCAGGAACCCTATTCACATCCCGTCCATGCCAGGGCTCCAACATGGGAGAGACCCAGTTCCAGTGGCAAGCCATGAGGCCTGGCCATGACCTCGGGTCAAGGGTCCTTGTTTTCCCCGATGCCGCCCTTAATGCCCTCAGCTACCTGGCAGGCCCTGTGAGAAGGTGGGGGTGGGGGGTGGGGGAAGGCAAATGAGGTACAGAAGCGCTGAGAGGCCGCTGGTGCACCCAGGTGAGGCAGCCGAGTCTGGGGGTGGCTGGGGCTTCCGCTGTGGGCCCATGGAAGCCCCTGAGCACGGCAGACTCAAATGACCAGCGCTGGCTCTAGCTGAGCACTTGATTTGACCTGGGGAGGGGACACAGTATCTGGAGTTCATGGGGGAGCCTCCCCCTGTCTTTGTTGCATGCATGGGGAGGGCAGTGCTGGATGGGATGTGGGCAGAAGACTGCTCCTCTCAAGACTGAATTACCAATAGGCCCTCCGTTCTGGAGAAGGAGCCTGGTTTGGACAGCTCGTGAGGACAGAGGCGAGGCGTCCCTCTCTCTCTCTGCCTTCTGTGACCTTGGGATGGGTGTTTTAGCAGGCCCTGGCAGGCACAATTATACCTGAGGCTACACCCCAGGGTTCCCCTCCCTCTGCGAGTCAGCTATTAGATATTCACCACCCACCCCAGGCAGAAGGCGCCCCAAGACCCTTTCTTCCTTTGTACCCAGAGGTCTCTCAGGTGGACAGCTGCCTCAGGGCTGACCACAGGTCCCCGAACCCCCAGGCTGTACAGGAGCTCTCTGATTGGGGTCACTGACAGTCACCTGTTTCAAGAGGGGAAGAAGTGTTAGGTTGAAGGGGTGGACGTTTGGGGGCAGTGGAGCGAGTGGAGCCTCAGAGGCCAGCAGCCTGAGAAGAAAGCAGCAGGGGGCCAGACAGGATGCCCCAAGGTCTGAAGAGAAGCCACCACAGCAGCTCAGCACAGGGAGGTCAGAGCCATCAGCCCAGCCAGGCTTGGGGGCTATTCTTTGGGCCACGCTGGCTTCTAGGTTGGAGTGGGATAGCAAGGCTGGGGGTGCAGCTTCTCTGGGAGCGGCCATGTGGGATGGAGGTCCTGAGGAAACAAGCAGTGTTAGGAGGGCTGGAAAAAGCAGGGCTAGAGCGAAGGCAGAGGTCACTGTGGGGCAGGGTGGGCGCAGGGACGCAGCGTCCAGGAATGGGCCAGGGGGTGCACTCAAGGTAGGTGGTTCCTGGCTCCATCAGCACCCAGAGTCTGGTAAGCGTGAGCACCCCCACTCCCTCCTGAAACTGAAGCACGATTGAATTACATCCCTGTCGGACCCCTTTCCCTTGTGGCAAATGTCCTGGCGAGCTGGGGAGAGTTCTGTAGCTTCCCACTCCCAAGACCCCATGCACGGATGTCTCATGGTTGTCTACAGGTCTTAGCTGCCAGCTTCCCTAAGCCTACCTTCCTCCACCAGTCTGTCACCTTGACAGCGCCTCCAATAGAGCGCAGTATGCAACCAAAGCTATCCTGCTCAGCTATCTCCCGGAAGCTTCTGGGAGGTCCAACTTGAGAATTCGTCTGAAATACTTTAAGCACAGTGTTTCTCAACCTTCTTAATGCTGTGACCCTTTCATACAGTTCCTCACGTGGTGGTGGCCCCCCAACCATGAAATTATTTTCGTTGCTACTTCATAACTCTAATTTTGCTACTGTTGTGAATTGTGCGAACCCTGTGAAAGGGTTGTTCGACCCCCAAAGGGGTGGTGACCTGCAGGTGGAGAGCTATCCTGGGTGAGAGAGCTGGGGGCGCAGGCTGGCCCGGACCGTGCTCATGGTGTCAGTGCCCCTTGGTGGAGAGGCAGCTAGTCCAGGTGGAGAAGTGGAGGGTTTGGCAAGACCCAAGAGAGGAAGCAGTCCCTCCTTGGAATGAGACTCCGTTTTCTCTGGGCAACGCGTGCATGAAGAGGGGGAGGTAGGGGAAGCTTGGGCCCGAGGGGCATTGCAATGAGGTGAAGGTGACATGCAGTGGTCCCTGCTCATGCACAATTTGAGCATGCTAGTGACGCACAGGCTCTCAGGTAGACCAGGAAGGCAGATTCACCATCGTGACATGATAGGCTTGAAAGCCATGGAGGGACCCCAGGACCATCCCGCAAAGATCTGTGACTGCCAGCCAGAGAGAGGGGCTTCTTTCCGTCCGAGTCTTCCTTTGGGACGAATGCACCGAATCAGCTCTTGCTCCTAGTCTGACTCACCCACTGACCGATGCGGGGGAGAGGCAGGTCTGGGGCCCTGGAGGAGTGTCCGAAAGGTTCCCCAGAGCCCACTGGCCTCCCCTGCTCTCCTGGGGGCAGCTCATGAGAGCGGGCTCTCAAGAGAAACAGTGAGAAGAGTGAGTGTCTGGATGGGCCCGAGGGACCCAGTCAGGGCCCAGAGCCGGTGTTAGAAGGGCAGGTGAGGGAGGAGAGGGGGCAGCAGTTAGTCACATTAGCTGAAGCCGAGACGGCCGTACCGATCTCACACAGGTCCCCTCCGTAGCTGGGAAGGCATAAGCATGTGAAAGCATCCGGGGCATCCACGCAGGTGGCTCCATTCAGACAAGGGCTTGGGAGGCACTGGTCAATGTCTGCAAGAAACCAAGGGCCGCCATTAGGACGCCTGCGGCCACTCCAGCTCTGCAAAGCCCTGTGGCCTCCTTCCGGGGGCCAGTCCTGCTGCTCTCCACATCCTGGGGAGGGGCTGACTGGACTTCCTGAGAACTGTTGCTGCTGCTGCTACCACCGCTGCCGCCATCTTGGAGCGCTGAGTTAAAGATCCAGACATGGGTTTTCATATCGCAGTCAGGTGTACCCCTTGGATTGAAGAAACGTCACCTTCAAAACGCCTTCCCTGCAAATGCTTCGAGAAGGCACAGTGTCTGAACTGGCTTGGAGCAGTGTAGTCCAGCGCACGACTGGACCTCCAGTCCTTGAAACTTGGCTGGGGATTTTTCCTTTCCCTTTGGGCTGCCTCTGTACTTAGGAGCCAGGCAGGAGAGCAAGGCCCTGCAGCTCTGGAATGAACAGGCTGGAGAGGCCCCACCAAGGATTAACCAGCGAGACACAGGCAGCGTGAGGTTTCCACACGGGATTCACTAACTCTCGCTGCTTGTCCGCACTAAATGAGATTGGACTGTGTCGAGATGAAGCTGGCAGCTCTTTTTGGGTGAAGGGACAGAACGCTTGTCCAACATTTTCCCCAAAAACCTCCAGCAAACTTAAGGTCCAGAAATGTGACATAGAGGGTTTCCATCCAGGGCATAAGAAGTGCCACTGGGGAGGCACTTAGGAGACAGATGCCCAGCAACACCAACTTGAGATGATTCCCATCAGCCTCTTCTTCCCCGGCAGACTCGTTTTCATCTTTTGGTGCCCTGATGTTCTTTCTGATCAAATGTGCTTACGAGACTTGAGTTGGTGAGTCAAGCTTTGCCTCCAGTTTTCACAGAGCAGCCAAGGTCAGGATGGAGTTATGGAGCCTGGTTTTTCTGAATCTTTTGGAGAAACTCAAAGACCTGGAAGGCTTTCGTTTGCCTTCTTGGGAGCTGTACCCCAAGGGTTCTGGATGGTTCTTTTGGGGGTTCTTCCTTCAGGACCACAGTAGAAGACGCAGTAGCCCCTTTCTGTCCAGGATAAAAACAGAGTGGTATGTCGGTGGCACGTTGGTATGTGGCTTGAAGAAGTTACATTTTGGCAGGTGCAGTTGCATTCACAGACTCCAGGGTCCAATTAGGTGTCCACAGTGGTTTCCATGGGAGCAGTTAAAGGCCTGTGCTGGGACTAGGATCCCCGAGTCCTAAATTTGTTCCAGGACTTCATTCTTGCCTCTCATGAGAAGATGTGAGGGCATTAAGGTCAGTCCTCTGAAGAGCTGGCCAAAGCCCTTTTCTCCATAGCGGCATAACAGCAGTGCCTTGTAGACATCTCTTAAGCCGGGGCTGGGCTTGGGTAATAGGGGACCTACCATCTCCAGGCCACAGTCTTTCCGTCCTTCCCAGGAAGTTCTTCATCTCAGCCAGCGCATATTAGAACCCACGGTTCCATGTGTAGAACCAGCAAACCCAGAATGCATGGCAGAATGAACTGAGATCCCAGCATGCACTTGGATTTCCAGACATAGCAGCAGCAGCAGCAGCAGGTCAGACCAGTCATGGGGTGGAAGCTGGGAGTGGCTGTCCTGTTTCAGGAAAGCAATAGCTTTCTCTTGTCCATTAGCATCATTATTGGCAGCACTAGGCAAGGGTGGGTGTAGTAAGCAAATGTAGGTGCTAAAGCAGTTGTATAGAGCAGGGGACAGTAGTCGCCTCTGGGACGAAGAGTCAGAGGCCAGGCCTGGGGTCTTTGGTCAGCCCGTGCCATGGGGCTGGAGGTTGGAAGCTAGTTTCATTCATTCATCCCTAGGCTACTGGTTCTGTCTATTTCTGTCTTTGTCAGAGCACAGGATCCGAGGATGCTACAGGACTGGAACCCAAGGAACCAAATTCCTGGGCTCAGAAGCTGATTTCTTAGTAGAAGAGTTGGCTGGATGGCAAATGGCTTTTGGTTTTCGGGCTCCTGAGGACATATCTGTGGGTTCTTTAACAATTGGCAGTTCATACTTCTGACACCCACAGAGAGCCCAAACTACCTGCAATCCTTGTGGAAGCACAGTCTTGAGCTACATTGAACAGGAGTGGCATGGAACCCCAGGGCCACATTCCCCAGGGGGGTTTGCAGTTTGTGTGAGGGCTGACTCTTTAAAGATGGGGAAGCTTTCCCTTCCTGCAGGAGAACTGGGGAAGGAGAACACTTCCCCCCCAGTAAAAGCCCCTGTGGTGTGATGATGAGCTCAATCCAGTCATAGCTCTTAGCCCCTGGAGAGCTTAAAAACCTCTAATACCCAGGCCTCAAGACTTGTCCTTCAAAATCCGCAGGATGGGACTGCAGGCACTAGGATTGCTTAAAGCCAAGAACCACCCCCTTCATACAACTTCAGAGGAGGAAAACAAGGCGTGGCTAGGTGTGCTGAGGTGGGCCCCACACTCAGCCCACAGCCCCTCTGCTCTCTGGCTCCCTGGGAAGCCCAACCTTCCCAGGGAGTTCTTTTTTCAGTCGAGTGTGCGACACACACGCCGGAACACCTCAACTCTGGGGGCGTCACTTCTCTGATGCTCCCGCTTCAAATGGAGACATGATTGTGGAAAAGGACACTTGGCCTCACAGCAAGGTGGTTAAGTGACACCTGTATTTCAGGGCCAAAGAGGACACCAGTCCTACTTTGGCTTCTGCGGCATGTTGGCTTCAAGTATCAGGCTGGGAGAAGGTTGCTAAGAACAGAGAAAGTGTGAAGACATAGATGCTAGAGGTGGCAGTGGGACTCTGGTCCTGGAGGCCGCCCCAGGCCGGACAATCTGTGACTGTTCTTGCACACCTCGGCTGAGCTCGTCCGTGGTCCTGGCCTTCAGAACATTTCCACCAGGTGGAGCTTCCCCTCTTCTCCACTGACCCATCAAAGCGGAAAGCGCATATACACCGTGCCCACCAGGGGGTGCATCTCGCAGGATCATGCCCCTTGTCATGGCTTATCGAAAGAAATAAGGCTCCCCAGGTTCCTGAGTATTAGCAAGACGTTACCCACCTTCACTAGTCTATAGGCTGTGGGTTTCTGCACACCCAGCAGTGTGGTGAAGAAAAGACTGGCAATCCACTCTGTAAAGATCTAGAGTCCAGAAAACTCAACGGCATAGTTCGCCCATGACACATGCGTCATTATCAGTTGGCATTGCCTCAATGGTAAGGGTCTCCTTGGTTTTCTCCCGAGGCAGCCACACTCCACTATACAGGGTGCAGCTGTGACCCCTGGGAACTGGGGAGACTAGCTCCCCTTTGGCAACAAGGGCTAGACTGTCCTAGGTCACTGCCTCTGGCCACGGGGGCAAAGGTGGGCTCAGGGTACATCCCCCACATGTGCAGATAGTTGACCTCCCCCCTCCCCCCACCCTGGATGAGGGAATCGATATACAGGTTAATTTGTTTATATATACACACATATATTTACTGTATAGTGATACATACAGTACATTTATATCATAGAAGTATATAATATATAATATAGTGTTAATTTGAATATATATTAATATATATAAACATGGACACACCCTTATTTTGTATGGAAAGGCTACTGGGCAGTTTCCGGGCACGGTTTACTGGATAGTGGCGGATCTCCCCCGGACCCTTTTCTCCCTTTTTGTAAGAGTTCCTTTTGGGAAAGACTCTGGGGCTTTGAGTGAGGCTTGGGATACATGGCCAAGGTATGGAGAGAGGTAACCCAAGGACCTGAGCTTGGAGGCCACGGGGTGCATCTTCCCTCCAAAGAAGTCAAATGCCATCATGACCAGAGGCCTGGAATGTGTCCACAGATTGGCCTGTAGCTTCTAACTGGTTCATGGGGTCCACTACCTTTCCTTCAGCTCTCTGGGAAATCCAACCCCATTTTGGATTCCACCACAAACTCACCCATGGCCTCACAGAAACGAATTACTTACTGGCTCATTTGTTTTACTTTCCCCTCCTAAACCATCATGTAAGAGACATCGTGGAAGCTGTGCTGTGTTTCTCCCTCAGCCCACCTGGGCACACTACTGTGTACTCCTGGCCATGCCTAACACCACTCAGTCTCAGTCCCTTATGAGGTAGAAGAGCCACCCAGCTCCCTCCCTCATGCCCACCCAGCTCAGGAGGGCCTTGCCAGTGTCAGTGCTTGCCACCATACCCAGGGGGCACAGACATGGGACACATTCCCTGCCTCCTGGCAGAACACAGGGTCAGGGTGGGGCTCAGCCTGGGAAGGGGCTGAGCATCCAGAACGCTGCCAACTGGGTTCTCAGTGTAGCCATGGAGCTCACAGTGGGCGCATGTGGCTCTCTGAGGCCAACTCGGCTTCAAATGTTTCTGGGTACCTTGACCCATGGCATCTGGGGGCCTCTCTCTTTCTTAGCTCAGAGCTGGGGTGCAAGGTCATCTCAGAAAAACAGCTGTCCTACCTGGTGCCTGGGATTAGAGAAGGCCCAGTTATATTGAGGTGAGGTAGTCCTGATAATAAGATCCTCCAGAGGGGTCACCCAAGACCAGGGGTAGGGGAGCCCCGACCCAAACCACACTCCCAGGCAGCCAGGCTACCTGGTAGCCTCCCAACAGGGCAAAGCGGAACTACTCTGTGGGCTTTTGAGATGGTAAAACTACAAGGGCAGCCAATTCCTCTTCCACAGACAGGCTGCTGGGTTCTAACTGCTGACCTCGGGGTTGGCAGCCCAACACTAACCTGGCTTACCCCCAGGCCTGCTTTTGCCCTTCACACAGTCAGGGTGTGTGGGCATAAGCGTCATCAGCAGGTTCGCTTTCTCATCTCACACTGCCTGGGGTAGGAGAGTGGTTTAAGTGCTGGGCTGCTAATGAAAGGTTGATGGTTGGAACCTACCAACTACTCCATGACAGAAACACAAGGCTGTCAACTCCCACAAAGACCTACAGTCTACTATGCCCTATGGGTCACTATAGGTTGGATTTGATTGGATGATAGTAGGCTAACGGTGAATCACTCACTGACTGACGTCAAGTCGATTCAGATTCCCAGTGACTATATGCTGAGGATAGAACTGCCCCCGTGGTTTTCTGAGAACTGTAACTCTTTATGGGAGTAGGAAGTCTTGTCTCTTGATTTTGAACTGCTGACCTGTGGTTAGCAGTCCAACGCATAATGCACTATGCCACCAGGGCTGTTACTGTAAATGGTCACCCTTCTCTCTCTTTCTGGGCATTCGCATGTGAATGTGCCTGTGACGAGCCACCGTAACACTGCCGATCAGGAACCTGTGAGGATGTGTTGCATGCAAAGCATGCTGTAAGCGCCTGCTTCCCGGGGACTTTCACTGCCATCCACTAAGGCTGACTCCTTGGGATACCACGTTTCAGAGTAGAACTGAGCTCCATGATGGCTTCAGGGCTGTGACCTTGTAGAAACAGACCACCAGGCCTTTCTTCTAAGGCATTTCTGGCAGGGTTTAAGCTGCCAATTTTTGTTGTTGTTGTTAAGTAGCTGAGTGATTAGTTGGCTATGCCACCTAAAGATGCCTTTCATGATTACTTATGATCTGCATACTCTTCGCTGCAAGCATAACTCACTGCTCCACGAGGGTGGGGCAGCTGACTGCAAGGACAGCAGCTTGCACTCCCTAGGGGCTCTGCGGGAGTAGATGGGACTCTCAGAAGCCCTCAGGGGCGCTTCGACGCCTGAGCCAGACGCGGCCAAGCGGGAGAACCTTCTCTGGCCCACTCCCACTTTTCAGTTGAGGGTAAGAGTGATTAAGAAAGAAGCCTGAGCCCGCACAGCCGGCAGTGATGGAGCTGGTACCTGGGCTGTGCGAGGGACTGCATCTGTGCCGTGCTGCCCACCGTCAGAGCTACCCACGCGCATTTTAAAAGCACCCCGGCTTCACCTGTCTCTTCCGGGGCAGTTGGGAAGCCAGCGTCTGTTGGGTAAGTGGCTGTTTCAGCATCTGGGGCCTCTTCTCCTGAGTGCTGGGGACTTGAAGATTTGCTGTCTAGATGTGCCTCTGAAGGGTGCTGGGTCTCCTGGGTCCACAGAGCCTCTGGAGTGCTGGTGCTAATGACAGCATCCAACCCTGAGGTGTGGCCGGACATGGTTCCATCAGTTTCACTTCCTTCGCCGGAAGTTGGGAGAGCGGTCCAAGACAAGCTGGATGTTTCAGTACCCACCCCATAGGGGGCAGCTGGTTTTCCACCCATTTCTGGGGTGGCCCACCTGTCCGTAGGAATTTCCTGGGAGGCAGAGGGACTGCCATTACCACTCCCACCCAGGCTGGAGGCTGTTTGGGGACCAAATTCGTGGAAGACTGACGTGGCTCCACTCAAGTCAGGGGATGTGGAGCCTTCTCCACTGCCCTCAGGGACAGCAGACATTCCCACATCAGTCTCAGATGTCTGGCTGCTGGTTTCTGAGGTGGAAGACACTTCGCCCTCAGACTTGAAGGACGTGGGGGCAGCTCCACTGATGTCCCCAGAGGCAGAGGCTTCCCCACTGAACTCAGAGAACGGGGAGTATGTTACAGGAGGTCTTTGACCGAGTTCCTGGGAGGGAGTTGGCCCCGTGATACCCTCCACAAAATCAGAGGTGATTAAGGTCACTTCTGGAAGCCCTGAGGCCTCTCCGTTGGTGCTGCTGGTGGTGGAGGAGTCCCCGCTCTCATCAGGGGTGCTGAAAGAATCCCCACTAAAGTAAGGAGCACTTGGAGCCTCCCCACTTTGCGTGACCAGCCCTGACTGTATCCCACCGAGACCTGAAAATCCAGAGAGGTCTCCTGATGTGTCTGGGGCTCCAGCATTGACACCGCTGACCTCCAAAGTGCTTGAGGTCCCTTCTGCCTCCTGGGCTATTGGGGCCTGGGTTACAGATTCTACCAAAGTTCTGTCTATCAGAGAGATGGTGGGAAAGCCAGATGGTAGTCCACTGCCTTCGTAGGCCCCTGAGGGCAAGCTGCTACCCATCTCAGCTCCAGAGGATTCACCGCTGACCTCCGGTATTCCACTCGGCAGGCCACTGGATTCCGGAATCCAGGATGGAAGCCCACTGGATTCTATTGCTCCGGAAGACTGTCCACCAACATCCACCAGCCCAGGTGTACCCGACAGATCTGCCTCCCCGGATGGAAGGCCGCTGAGTTCCACCGACCCTAAGCCTTCTTCTTCTCTAAATGTAGTAGGTGTCACTTCAACAAAACTGGTGTCCACAAATGTAATGCCAGATGCTTCGCCACTGCCACTCACAGCACCAGAAACCAGGTCCAGGATTCCAGATGTGGCCCCACTGAACCCTGGCCACCCCGATGGCTGCCCACTGAGATCGGGGACCCCAGATGGTTCTCCACTTAGGTCAGTTACGCCAAATGGTGGGCTGCTGCCGAAACTCACTCCAGACGCTTCTCCACTGACATCTGGCTGTGCAGAGGAAAGCCCGCTAAGATCAGTCACTCCAGATGTTTCCCCACTGGTGCCAGGAAACCCTGACGGCTGCCCAGTCACCTCAAAAAGCCCAGACGTATCCCCACTGCTGTAAGGAAAGCCTGATGGCTGTCCACCAACACCAAAGAGTCCAGATGTGTCCCCACTGACGTCAGGAGACCCAGATGCACTGAGATCAGCTCCTGAAGGTAGTCCACTAGTTCCACTGATGTCCAACTCATCCACAGGCAGCTGCGATGGGTCTCCAACACCACTGACCTCAACATTTCCTTTCCCTTCCAATCCCCCTGTAACGATGGTTGTGACCACTTCCACCAATGTGGTATTCACTAGGGAGACTGTTGGGAACCCAGAGGGAAGCCCACTGAAGTCAGGCAGGCCAGAGGATGGGCCACTCCCAAGCTCCACTCCGGAATAGTCACCGCTAAGGCTAGAGGGCAGGCCACTTGCTTCTGGAGGCTGCCCACTCCCTAGAGTTTCAGAAGTCAGTCTGCCAAAGTCCAAGTGTCCAGAAGCAGATCCCACCAAGTCTTCTCCAGGGGGCAAAGCACTGAGTTCCTCAGCTCCAGAGGCAGAGGTCCCTATGCTTTCTACCCCAGAAGGAAGTCCACTGAGGTCCTCAACTCCAGAAGCAGAGGCGTCTGGACCTTCTGTCCCAGAAGGAAGCCCACTAAGGTCTCCTACTCCAGAGGAAGAGGCTCCTAGACCATCTACTCCAGAAGGAAGCCCACTGAGGTCCCCTATTCCAGAGGCAGAGGCTTCCTGGCCTTCTCCTTCAGAAGGCCGTCCACCGAGGTCCCCTGCTCCAGAGGCAGAGGCTTCCTGGCCTTCTCCTTCAGAAGGCCGTCCGAGGTCCCCTGCTCCAGAGGCAGAGGCTTCCTGGCCTTCTCCTTCAGAAGGCCGTCCACCGAGGTCCCCTGTTCCAGAGGCAGAGGCTTCCTGACCTTCTCCTTCAGAAGGCCGTCCACTGAGGTCCCCTGTTCCAGAGGCAGAGGCTTCCTGACCTTCTCCTTCAGAAGGCCGTCCACCGAGGTCCCCTGCTCCAGAGGCAGAGGCTTCAGGTTCCTCTACTCCAGAAGGCCGTCCACTCAGGTCTTCTACTCCAGAAGCAGAGCCTTCGATGCCCTTATCTCCAGTAGGGGGCTTGTCAACCTTAGGAGTGCTGGACCACTCAACTCTGTCTTCTTCCCCTGAAGCCAGTCCACTTCCAGCAGGCAGACCTGAGCTCACTTCAAGAGTCTGACCACTGGAACTCAGGTCTCCAGAGGGTAGGCCACTTACACTTTCTCCAGAGGGCTGCCCACCCAAGTTGAAGTCTCCTGAGGCTTCTCCACTGCCTGTGACATCACCACTGACTTCAGGAGCCCCAGATGTCTCCCCAGAGCCTGACAGCTCAGTCCTGCTAGACACTGAATATGAAGGGGTATATGGTTCTTCTGAAGGGGGTGGTCCCTCTGAGGGGGATGGTCCTTCTGAGGGGGATGGTCCTTCTGAGGGAGATGGTTCTTCAGAGCGGGCTGTATCCTCTGAGGGGGATGGTCCTTCTGAGGGGGATGGTCCTTCTGAGGGAGATGGTTCTTCAGAGCGGGCTGTATCCTCTGAGGGGGATGGTCCTTCTGAGGGGGATGGTCCTTCTGAGGGAGATGGTTCTTCAGAGCGGGCTGTATCCTCTGAGGGGGTTGGTCCTTCTGAGGGAAACGGTTCCTCTGAGGGGGATGGTTTCTCTGAGGCGGAAGGCTCTTCTGAGGGGGACGGCCCCTCTGAGGCAGCGGGCACTGCAGTTGTGTAGGAGCCTTCTGTGCTCCCCTCTATTTCAAAGTCTGTGGGAGCCCACCTAGGAGGGATCCCTGGAGGAAAGGGGGAGAGAGAAAAGGAAAAGACTGATTCATGCCGCTCCATTTTTAAGTTTACACACAGAAACTAAGCCCCTCTTTCCACGGAAAACCCTGTCCAGAGCTCTGCTCGGACGTTTTCTGGGGGACCTTTCCCAGCGCCCCAGGAGGGAAGGCGCGCGAGGCGGCGGCCGCTGCCCTTTCCCCAGGGTGGCCGGAGAGCACGCACCTGGCGGCGAGGAGGCGGCGGCGGTGGGCTCCCAGCCCCGCGGCGTGTCCGGCTCGGCCGTGAAGTTCGGGACCGTGGTCGCCTCTTCCCCGACCGGCACCGCAGCCGCGCCGGGCGCCCTCCGCGTGGCGAGCCAGTCGTCCGGGGCGGAGGGCGGCGGGGGCGAGCTGCCCGGCCCGGGCGCTGCGGTGGGCGCGGCGGGGCCCCCTGCGGTGGGAGACGCGAGTGTGAGGCGCCGCTGCGAAGCCCCTGCTCGGCCGCCGCGCGGCGCTCGGCCTCCACGACCACGCTTGTGGCCGCCAGACAGCGCGCGCGCGCACGGGCGCGCCTCCCGCAGCCTTTCTCTGGGCGGTCTGGAGGCCAGGCCCGAGTCTAGCTACTCGTTGAATTTCACAGAATAGGGCCTCGGGCCCCACGGGACGGACGGGGAAACTGAGGCACGCAGCGGCGCAGGGGCGGGGCGCCGGCGGAGGAGAGCCCAGCTGTCTTCATTTTGGTTTGACAGGATGACCCTGGAAACCTGGAAATCTGGGAGACATGTGGCTTTGATTTTGTTGTTTTTGAAATACTGTTTCCTTTTTTGGGGGGCGGGGAGCATCACTGCCCTCTGGTAGGAGTGGGAGGCCCAGCTTTGCTCCTAGAGAGCTGCTGCTGGATTTGAACTGCCAAGCAGTCCCGCACTCAACCACTAGGCCACCGGGGCTCGCTCAGCCCGAAATACTGTTTCAAATCACTGCAGCTTCCTTGGCTGCTGCACTCAGGGTGTCCCAGAAGCCCCGCCCCGCTCTGGGAGAGCGACCCTCTGCGCGGCCCCACCTCCCGAGGCCCCGCCAGCCCCCCCAGCCCCGGGTGCCCCCACCTCCCGGCAGTGAACTCCCTCCGCCTTGCGGGACTATCTTGGATGGAGGGGGTACTGGTCAGGGCCAGGAGTGGGGAGCCTAGGGCTTGCCTCTGGTCAAGGGGTCCCAGAGAAGAGGCAGGGGAGCCCAAGTGGCGCAGCGGTTACATGTGGTTAGCAGTTTGAAACCACTAGCGGCTCCGCGGGAGAAAGACGGGGTTTTCTAGGCCTATTCGGAGAGTCCCAGCCCTCCCTGGCCCTTCAGGTCGCTCTGAGTCGGGTCCACTTGGTGGCCAGGAGTCTGGTCCTTTGGAGGAGTCGTACCTCGGAAACAGAAAGCGTGGTGCCGGGACAGCGGGTCGGGAAGGCCGGTCTGGTTGGTGTGGCGGTAGACGGTCCTCACCCCGGGCTTATTCCCCCCGCACGCTGGCCTCGGGGTGATGATGGGGTAGCGAAGGCTGCCATCCGCCAGCCAGCCCGCGTAGCACTTGTCCAAGCCGAGGCTCCAGGCGGCGAAGAGCTGGCCCGTGGAGGCCAGAGTGGCATTGTGGGATTGACAGAACTCCAGTGCTTCCTTGAAGGTGAACTGCTCCAGGCGCGTGGCGAAGAAGACCTCCCCTGGGGGCAGACACAGGTGGGTAGGGGGGACCTTTGGAACCCTTAGCCACAGCAGCTCTGCTCACCCAGGCGCCCGCCCCCACCCCACCTGTGTGGCCCCACCACTCCTTTCACTCTCTTGGGACCCTGGGAGGTAGGCCCTGGTTTGTATGGGTTTCATGACTTTTAGGGCTTTTGCAGGTAAAAATGATGGGAAATCTTAGTTAAACTGGGACCTGTTGGTCATTCCATGAGGAATCATCCAGTCATTCCTCTCCTTTGCAGACTCTCTAGTGAACCATTGGGACCGATTACCTTGTTCTCCCCTGGCATTTTGGTGCCCGGAAGTACCATAGCACTAACTGCACGCAGCCCAGGCCCGCTCCCTCACTGCCTGGAGACCTCACAGGGGCAGGGCAGTTCCAGGGCCTTTCCCATACCCCTCATTTAGAACTCAGAAGCCTCGGGTGTGGGTGCAGGTCAGTCCCCTTGTACAGAGTAGGACACTGGCCCTGGGCAGGTGAAGTGTCCTGCCCAGGCTGCTAACTCAAGAAGCTGCTAGCAGTGGATATGTCCCACCACACCAGCAGCCTGCAAACTGGACTGTAATGCAACCTAACTTGGAGGAACGTGAGTGGAGATGAAGTAAGCAAACTAAAACAGAGGGTCAGGAGAGCGTGGGGGATGCTGGGCTAGAGGCGTGTACACTTTTTGCTTTTGTACCAAAGACATTTCAGAGCCTCTGATTTATTCATGGAGCTGGAACTGTGCAGGTGCTAGGGGGCTGTCCAGTGCTCATTGAGAATTCACAGGGGAGTGATTTGCCCATAGTGGTGGGAGATGGCTAGCCTGGAGAGAATGGGCTTGAATTGACCTGTGAGGAGGGGGTGGGCTCAATTTTCTAAATGGGCCCTGGAAAGCTGGGGTGGGGGAGGATTCGCCACTGCCTTTTGGGGTCACCCTTTAGCCTTACCCTCAAGCCTGTCCACGTAGCAGTAGACGTCATAGGTTTCTGATGACGGGCGCACACCATAGTTCCTGACACCCGGCCGGCTGTCCGTGCCACCCCCACACGCGGCCCGTGGACTCACAATGGGGTATCTGCAAAGGAGGGGGCGTGGGGAGGATGAGGTCCTGCTCTCAGGGCCCAAGGGGAGGTCAGCAGCCCCTGGAGGACTTGGCAGGGTGTGACTTGGACTGTCTGAAGGCATTCACACCAGGAAGTGCCCCTCATGTAACTCATGCAAGGTCCCTGGGGCCCTCTGTGGAAGGGCCTGGTGACCCCTGGGAGGGCCCTTGAGAGGGCCCCTGGCACTGGGGGCTGTGGAAGGGGTCTCTGGAGCAGGCGTTCCTTCTCTCTAGTGGCACCAAGGTTAAGCAGTGGGCCACCAACAGTAAGGTTGGAGGATCAAAGCCAGCAGCCACTTGAGAAAAAGATGTGGCTTTCTGCTCCCATGGAGAGTTACAGTCTCAATCTGGGCAGCTTTTCTCTGTGCCCTGGACGCCTGGGCACTGACTCAGTGGTGATGGTACCCCACCCCCCAGGCCTTCTTGCACTGTGTCTAATTTGGAGAGAGATTAAGGACGTGGCCATAGGGCACTGCTTAACCCACCATCTATCGGGCCTGATTTCTGTGCTGGGCACTGTGTGGTCACTTCTAGGGCTGGGTCGGGAGGCTCAGAACCCCTGCACCCCCTTCACCTGACAGTCTGGTCTTGGAGCCAGCCGGCGTCACACTGCTCATAGCCTGCCTCATACGCTGCCTGGAGCTGTGCCTGGGTGGCGATGACGGCGCCCGTGCTCAGGCAGGCCTGCTGGGCCTCTTGGTAGGTCAGTGAGTAACGAGTGGAGCCTGGGCGGTAGTGGAACACGACCCCTGCACGGGAGCATAAAAAGAGAGAGAGAGAGGTCTGTGCTGGGCACAGAGTGGCACCCTCAGGACAGCCCCTTGGGACAGGGGGAGCTGGCTCTTCAAGGAATGACTTTTCCCTCCTCCTGACCCTACTGCCACCTCAGCCGTTTCTCTCTGCTCCTGGTGCTGAGTCCCTTGAGGGAGGCTCCTGAGACCCTGGGGTCCAGTTCTCCCTTTCTGGGTTTAGCACTCTGGGTGCTCATTGCCCACTTATTCTCCAAAAGAAAAGGGTGCCTGTGCTCCTGGTGAGATGGAAAAATGGTCATTACATACCATCTGGAAAACACGAAGAAGGCTAAGGAAGAAGTCCAAGTATCACTGGTAAGTCTCCCACTGGGCCCCCAGTTCAGGGCAAATGTTTTTGTAGGTGTGCAGTGGAGTGGGCCCTTGCTCTTGCCAGAATCTCAAAGTGATGACCAGCAACGGATGGGCGCTCTTGTTCTTGGTTCTTCCCTGGGAAGCCGCTCAGTGCTACTGATCCCCACCGCACTGAGTCTGCCCTGGGCACTTGTCCCTGCACCAAGTCGGATGTTCATCTCTCCATCCTCATATGGTCTCACTGTAGGCTCCGAGACCCAGTGACATGGCCCTGAACTATTCAAGAACCCCTCTTCCCCAACTAAGGTTGGATCCGGGCTGTTCACTCTGTAGCATCATGGGGGTGAGGGTGGGACCATGCTCATCTTCTCTTCCAAAGTCTTCATCACGGCCACTCCACAAAGTTCTCCCTGCAAGGTCTTGAGTTTGGGGAGCAGCTGAGCTCTATAGGGCATGTGAATTCCTCTAGACCTGGTCCACCATCTCCCTCAAACAGGGGTGACAAGGCCATTTGTGGAAAGACCCGGGTTGTAAAGATTTTTGGTGCTGTGACCTTCCTGGGTGTGTGAGAATGCCCCAGCCCTGCCCCCATTGCACTTAGTCAGTGGTAGATAACAGGCAGACCCATATGGGTACTGAAATGTGAATTCTACAAAACTTACATGTGTCATGGGAATATTGTCTCCTTTGGAATGTCCTTCAACTATTTAAAAAATAGGAAAAGGCATTCTTTGCTCATGGGTCATAGGGAAATAGGTTCTCGCTGGATTTGACTTATGGGCTGTGACAGGTTGTCCAGGCTTGCTGTGAAAGGCCAATGCTGGGGGAGGTGTCAGACATCACCTGAGCAGTGCTTTTCATGTGCTTCTCTTCTTTGGAGATAGGGTGTGTGTGTGTGTGTGTGTGTGTGTGTGTGTGTGTGTGTGTGTGTGTAGGGGTTGGGGGAAAGGAGTGGAGTAGTGGTGACGGTGGTGGTGGTGACATAGACCAAAGCTAAAATTCCTTAAAAAGCCAAACCTAACAGGACCAGCTGAAACCACCGGACTTTGGGAAACCATTGCTTTAAGCCAGCTCTTGGAACTTTGAGCTGAAATTCTCCTCTGTGAAACAATGGTGTGACACATGGAGCGCCAGATGTTACCAGGAGGACAGTGCTCTCCTGAGAAACCATCGCTGAGTGAGGAACCGTCAAGCCAGGGAGCAGGAAACCAGAGTCCCGAAGGCAAAGCAAGCAGAAGCTAATGAGAGAGAGCGTTTGTTGTATGTGACCCAGCAATTTGAACAGATGGGACCCTAAATTACAGGGTATACTTTTCACCAAATTTATTATGAAATATTCTTTTTAAAAAAGAGTTTTGGACCTGCCTGGTCTGGTCCCTCCCACCCCATTTTACAGATAAGGACAGCCAAGGCTGAGGGGACAGAGGCGAGGCCAGGCCCGAGAACAGGGGAAGGGACACCAGACATCTTCCTGACACTCTGTGAGCCCCACCTGAGGGTGGGCACTTACCCCCTGGCAGGAGTTGTTGTCCAGGGGCCCTGGGTGCACCTGGATCGATGGTCACCTGTGCGGCCAGATCCTTGCTGGCCTCGGTGAAGGGCTCCACAGGCTGAGGGAAAGTGGGTGAGCCATCGAAGATGGGCCTTGCTGTGAGGATCACGTTGCCCCGGGCTTCCCCCTCGGTGACGTTCCGGGGCAAGGGCAGCTCCATATCAGGCCAGGTCACCGTCTGGATGGTGATGTCCTCCTCACCCACCTCTCCGAAGAAGTTGTCTGGGATGTCCATAAAGTCTTCCCCTGGGGCAGGGACAAAGATATTCTAGGGGCTCAGCCTCGGCCCGGCTCCAGGACATCAGCCCCCCTTCTTCCCCACAGGGAAGAAAAGCACCAACTACGTGTCAGGCCCTGACTCAGCTCACTGCAGGCTCCTCACTAGTCAAAGTGCTTTTACCCATCACCCCTGTGTAAACTCACCAGAGCCAGTCAGCTGACTGCTTAAAAAGCCTTTTCTCTCCTCAGCATCTCTTCCTACTTAATTAGCACACCTCGCCCACCTGGCTGACCACCTGCAAGAGTAACTACCTAACAGGGCCTCATACACCAGACAGGAGGCAACAACAAAATCCACAGAGATGCAGTAGATGAAGGCGATGGTGGCACCCCACCTGTATCACAGCCATGGACAGGCGGGGCCAAGACTCACCAGCCTGCCAGCACAAAGGGGACAGGCTGTGAGCCTGATGCTTCTTCACAAAGAGTGACAGTGGGCATGCATGAGTGTGATGGCTTTATTGAATTGTCTGAGTGACACATGGTGCATCAGCAAATGCTGGATCAGCTAGGCTTTTCTCAACAATAAAAACAACCATCGCAAAATAAAATAGCTTATAAAAGGACACCCCCCCCCCGAGTAATGCCATCCTCCAAGTGCTTGCAAACACCGGTCACCCCCACATCAAACCCTGTGCTGCTGAGTTGATGTGCACTCATGGGGTCCTGCAGGACTCACAGGGCCCCCAAGACGGCAGATCTTTACGGGGGCTGCAGCCTCTCCTTTCTTCTGAGAGCGGCTGGTGGGTTCCAATCGCTGACCTTCAGGTTAGCAACCCAATGTGCCATCGAGGCTCCTTACTCACCAGTCAGGAGACAGGAAATTCACCTTCGTGCTAGACAACAGTCCAAACCACCTTCTCCATGAAAACCTGTCTTTACACCTGTTTAATGTGCAACACCACCACGCCCTGGCCTCCTGCCCACACCTCACCTGAGTCTTCTTACTTATCCCTAGCATTGTCTCAGTTCCAGAGCACTGTGTAATGGTTAGGAGCCTTGTGGCCTGGGGGTTCTGTGCTGGGCTGTGATCGGCATGGCTGGTGGTTTGAAACCAGCCGCAGCTCTGCGGGAGATAGGCTTTCTGTTTCCATAGACAGTTACCATCTTGGAATGCCACAGCGGGGCCCTGAGGCAGCCAGCAGTGGCTTGATGGCAGTGAGAGGTGATTTATGAACTTATTGTGTTTATTATTTCTTGGTTGTTTCACCCTACTAAGGAGTGCTGGTGGTCCTGTGGGTTAGCCGATAACCTCAAACCCGCCACTGCTCTGAGAGAGGATGAGGCCAGCCTCAGAAACCCTGGAGAGGATCACTCTGCACAGGCATCCACTCCATGACGATGCGTCTTTCAATTCTGTTTTGCTATAGGCTTGTATCCTACGAGAATGAACACTCCTGTGGGCAGGGGTCTTTGATTTCTAAAGTATCACAGTGGTCTGGCACATAATAAGCCACCAGTAAATGTTTGTTGAGTGAAAAGGGAAGGACTATCAGAACGTTAAGAAAGGCTCTGAAGGAAATGTGTAAGACCCTAGCTATTTTGCCTCGGGGTGCTGACAGCACAGTGGCTGCGAGTGGGCTTTGACCCACAAGGTCGGGAGTTTGAAGTCACGGGCAGCTGCTCAGGAGAAAGAGGAGGCTTTCTACGCCCTTCAAGAGCAAGTCTCAGAAAGCCACCGGGCAGTTCTACCCTGCCACAGGGGCTTGCTGTGAGTTGCCATGGACTCGAGGGCAGTGGGCTCGGGTTTGGTTCTATTTATGCAGCCCTAAGCATCCCTACATCCAGGCTCTGGAGGTGACACGTGGAAGGAAATATGGGGCACCACCAATCCTGTAAACATGAAGGCAACCTCACCCCCAGGGCTTCTTTCTCCCTCAAAGATTAACACCAAATGGTGACTATACTCACCTCTTTCAAAATACAAGTTAAAACACTCACTCAAAAGTGTTTTTTTTTGTCTAAATATCAAATCTCAATCAAAACTTTCCCCTCTCTTTTCAGAAACATGGCTAGCCTTTCTTTTCCATGGATGCCATTTCGAAGGGCAGAAGCATGTCCTCCCGTGGTAGCATGGTCTCATGCTGTCTTCCCGTAAGAAGGAAACCCTTGAGCTGCCACGTAGCAGCCACGATAGAACTGGGGCTCGAACTGCAGAAGACGCATGCTCTAAAGCGCGTGCTGCTAACTTGGCTCTCAGGAGAGGAGACAGGGCCAGGTCAGTGCAGTGTGTGGCATCTCTGCCCTGCCACCTGCTGGGGACCAGTGGAAACGAGAGAAGGGGACGTATAAGAAGCATGAAGTGCCCAGGGGGTGCATGTGTTAAGGTGCTCAAACTGAAAGATGGGCGGGTTGAGCCCATCCTGAGGTGTCTTGGAGGAAAGGTCTGGCAGGCTGCGTCACAGAACTCGCCCACCGAACCCCTGGGGGACCCATTTCTGACAGGCAGACACCACGAATTGACCACAGCCAACCACTCGGGCACCCAGTGCTGCCTGGGAGGAATGAGACACCCTCCTTCCAAGTTCCTCTCTTCCTCAAGACCCCTCCGCCTCCAGCCCCAGCCCCACCTGTGTAGCAGATGGCATCGTAGCGAGAGGAGGGGTCTGGGTAGCCCGTCTGATTGGTGTGTAGGTAGACTGTCCTCACGCCCAGGAGGTTGCCCCCGCAGTTGGGCCGGGCGTTAGAGATGGGGTAGCGCACGCTGTGGTCAGCCAACCAGCCGGCGCTGCACATGTCCATGCCGCCCTGCCAGGCCAGATAGAGCTGGCCCGTGGTGGCCAGCCGGGCACCCAGCCGCCGGCACTCGTTGGCTGCTTCCTGGAAGGTGAACTTTTCAGGGGACGTGGCGTAGAACACTTCACCTGTGAGGAACACAGCAGCAGAGTGAGGGTCCCACCCTCCCTGCCGCCCTGCTTCCCCAGGGAGATCCAAGCCAGCGGCTTTTGTGATGCATTGAACGTGCTTGAGAGGGCCAGCCGGCTCAAGCTTTCTGAGGGGCACCTGGGAAGAAAGGCCTGGGAAATCCCTTAATGAGACCCTCACGGAGGGGCAGAGGAAACTCCCCCCATGGCAGGTTTGTCCAGAAATGTTCTGCCGCTAGGGGGTCTTTGCCATGAGGGCAGTATTGCCCGCTTGAGCAGGTCTGTTTAAAACAAACTCTGGCAGAAGAGCAGGCGTCAGACTCTGACCCTACAGAGCCTGGTTTCCATCCCAGGTCCTGAGGGTCCACAAGGCCCGTGGGCAAGGCCCATAAGCCTCCTCTCAACCTATTTCCAGCAGCCAGACCAGGTCTGAAGGGGGAGGTGCAGGGGCTGTGGATATGGGGGCTATGGGGGAGGGGTGTCGTACCTGAGGCAGCTCAGACTGTGCCCCAAATGAATAGCGTTACCAGAGAGAGAATACCTTCAGGACTCGGCCTGGTTAGGGCTGGGAGTGTGCAGCAGAGGGCTGAGTGGGCGGGCAGGCGGGGTGGTCCCTACCCAGGAGAGGTCTGACTCACCACAGTGGACACAGGGCACGGAGGGGGTCCTGGCTGAGAGGGCTGGTTCCAAGAGAGGGACCAGCGACCTTGCTTTGGTGTCCGAGGTGTGACATCCAGACGGCGGTTTAGAACCCCTTCAGTCCCCACCCTTCCCCTGGGCAGAGCAGAGAGGGCTGGCTGCCGCTGGCAGGCAAGTACCCAGTGCCCTCACCCTCCATCTCCTCCGCAAAGCAGTACACGTCGTAGGTCTCATTGGTGTCCCGGACGCCATAGGTCCTCACCCCAGGGAACTCGTCCTTGTCTCCATAGCAGCCTTCTCGGGGCAGGTGGATGGGGTACCTGCACAGGCCGGGCATGACATACAGGGAAGGGAGGAACGCCATGTGTCCTGAACCTTATGTCCCTGCCCCCTCGTAGGCAGGCGCCGTCACCGAGTCAGAGTCACGGGTTAACCTATCCTGTCCTGGATCTGTGGGAGCCTGGGTAGGGGTGACGTGGGGGCTGCTAACCAAAAGGTCAGCAGTTGAAAACCACAAGCTGCTCCCTGGGAGAAAGACAAGGCTTGCTACTGCTGTCAACAGCTCCAGTCCCAGAACCCTCACAGAGGCTGTTCCACCCTGTTCCACAGGGTGGCTGCGAGGCGGCCTGGGCTCGATGGCAGTGGATTTGGTGATTGTTTTTGAGGCTTGGATACGTAGCCCGTCTGCTTTCACAGTTATCAATAAACACAGTCTCTTTGTCTGAATGGCTCCTGGTATGACAGCCTATCAGAAGTCAACAGTCTGACATCTCTCTGTTAAAGGCCAGAGAGTGAATGATCCAGCCCCTTACAGGCCTGTCGTTTCTGATGCTACTTTCCATTCTGCCACTGTACTGTGGCAGCTGTGTGACAGCAACCCTCGACAGCGTAGATGTACAAGATGGGCGTGGCGACGTGGCAAGGAAGCTTTATTTCCAAGAACAGCACTTGGTGGAGTTTGGCCCTTGGACTGGAGTTAGTTGGCCCTGTGCTCCATCCATTGAGTCTCCACATGAGGAGAGTGGGGCCCGCAGAAGTTTGATACTTTGTCTAAGGCCACACAGCCTCCAAGGGTTGGGATCCGGCATATGCCAACCTGTCATCTCATCTTGCTCCATGTGACGAGTTAAATTAAAAAAGTTCTGGGCTGAGCCCCGGTGGCGTAGTGGTTGTGCGCAGGACTGCGGCCCACTGGGACGGAGGTTCAATTCCAGCAGTGGGGCTGGGCCTCCTACTCCCACCACCGGAGAGCAGTGATGCCCCCCCCCCCCCACCAAAAAAAAAGTTCTATTGACACATACTTTACAGAGCACACATTCAATCATATGAATCAATCCATCATATTTTATGTGCAATAATCACCACAATCCATTTCAGAGCATTTTCTTTTCACACTCATTGTTATTAGTTCACCATCCCAACCCCCCTCCCCCCCACCCTTACCCCTGTGGCTGTCATGCACTATTGGTCAAGCTCAGGATTGGGAGTGTAGGGGTGGAGTCTAACCTGGAGACAGTCAATGAGACCTCTGTGTGGGCATGGCTTTCTCATGAAAATTCTGGGAAATCTCATGGTATTTCCCCCTGGAGGTGAGAGACTTACGACTCAGTTCAAGGCCCGGAGAGGTCCCTGTCAGGGCTGAGATGCTTCCACCACCGCTTGATAGGCAAGACTCTGCCTCCACTGGCCTGTGATTGTCCTGGCATCACTGCATGTGCTTTGTGAGTCTGAAGAGGACTTAGGGATCGGTATTGGACATATGGGCTAATGTTGGACTTATGCACTGGACTGGTTGGGATGCTTTCTCAATGTTCTATTTCTCTTGTATATAAACCTCTCCCTTATACACATATGCATGTTTATGAATTTGTTTCTCTAGTCTACCCAGACTAAAACCCCATCTTTCACCTATCCTGAGTCCTTTCCCACCATGCTCTAGACAATGACTACTCATTAATCTACCTATCCTGGGTTTTCATATAGAGAAGATCCCACAAAGCAAAAACAGGAAACAAACAAACAAAAAACCCAACAACAATGACTAGACAAAAAAAAAATGAAAATCTCCATCCAAAATAATGTAGAGACTATTAAAAGCAAACAACTTTAAAATGGGTCAAAAGGGAGATCAAAGGATCTTAAATGATTGACCTTTTACTCTAACCACATCTGCCAGAATGAACTTTACAATGCTCTCCATCTGAGAGCAAGGCTATTTGCACCCCGGACTGGGGTCAGAGGGAAGTCACTGGAGACTTAACCCATGTGCAGACCCTGAAAATGGATCTTGGGCTTCCACAGCCGCTGTTGTCCACAGCCGTCTGCAAACCAAACCATGTGTTTGCAACAATTGAAGCTCTCAATCTGTTCCCTTGTGATGCATGTTTTTATGTCCAAAGACATCTTTTCAAAGCTATTTCCCTTTATTTTCTTGTAGAGGCTTTGTGGCTCTAACTCATATTTAGAGCTATGATCCACCTTCAATTCATCATCTCACCCTGTTTTTACTGTTATTCGTAACAGATTGAGATGCTTTGAGCGCAGGGCTCTCAGTCTGCTTTGCAAGCCCACCTCTCAGCAGACTGCACTCAGGGAAAATGTGCAAAGGAGCTTGAGTTAGGTATGTAGTCAGCATCTATTTGGTGGCAGTGAGTTTGAGTTTTGGTTGAGTTGTTTCTTTAAAAAAAAGAAGGCATAAAGAAACATGAGTTGGTTTATAAAGACTACATAAAAAACACTTCAGGGGTTTTTTTTAAAGACAAAACAAGAAACCAATGAGAGGGCATTGTGACAAAGGGGGAAGAAGGGTAAGAATGGGTAAACAGCAAGGAGAAAATGTCCTAAGGCAAAGTTGAAGTTCTTGAGTGGTATAGCTGCTAAACAGAAGGTTGTCAGTTCAAATCTACCCAGAGGCACTTTGAGGAAAGGCCTGGTGATCTCTTCTGAGAAACCAGTCGCTGAAAACCCTGTGGAGCACAGGCGTACTCTGATGTACACGGGGTCACAATGAGTCAGAGTTGAATTGGTAATAACTGTCTTTTTTTTTTTTTTAGGTGACATTGTTAGCAAGATAGAATGGCAAGAATTTGAGAGGGATAAGTGGGTCCCTGAACTTCTGTTTGTTGGCCAAGACTGGATTCAGTGTCACCCAGGTACTAATTCGAGGTAGCCTCTGCACCCCAGTGTCCTGGCCCACATGCCCACGCAGCTGGTTGACGGGGAGCTCACCTCACGGTCTGGTCAGCCAGCCAGCCAGCATCGCACTGATGGAAGCCGTCCTCATAGGCAGCCTGCAGCTGTTCAGGAGTGGCAATGATGGCGCTGTTCTGCAGGCAGGCCCGCTGGGCTCGGTCAAAGTCCAGGGTGTAGCGTGAGGAGATGGCTCTGTAGTGGAACACGATGCCTACAAGACAGGTGTGGGCAAGAGAACCGGTCAAACAGGCCCTCCCAGAAAGAGTGCCCTTGAGCATCTGACCTGACTCGTCGCTGCCACATGTATTCTCTCTGCACATGTGTGTGCTCACTCGGCCATTGCTGGAATATCCTCAGAGACCTTCGGGGCAAGCCTGGAAGCCAAGCATGTGCCACCCATTCTCCTAGGGCCAGAGAGAGCGGTCGCCATCTCTCTTGGCTTCTGGGAATGAAGGGACAGCGGTGGAGGAGGGAAAGACAGCGACGGCAGGGTCAAAAACCTTTCTGACTCACCTCTTGGGTGACTTCTGGGAAGTCACTTGCTCTCAGCTGGCCTGTCAGTGAGGTGGACTTGGCCATACCATCTACCCCATCAGAGGAATGGGGTGACGTACCAGCAGTCCCTGGCCATGTGTCTGTGGCCAGGAAGCAGTTCTTTGTGTGGGAAAGTCATCTTACTGGCTCCATTTGACAGAGGAAGTGAGTGAGGGTAAGTCAGTGGACTGAGGTCCACACCAGGGAATGGGAAAGCCGGGAACTCGCTGGTGGTTCTCCCTGCGGGCGGCCCCCTGGTGTCTCAAGCGCAGCTCACCTTTCACCACGAGTTCCACGGTGGCCTGGCCGTCCTCGATGCCCTGCATCACCTCGCAGCGGTAGACGCCGGAGTCATTGGAGCGTAGGTTCTGGATCTCCAGCGTCGCATCGCTGGGGATGGCTGGGTAGTTGGGCAGTGAGACCTTGTCCCGGTAGGCACTGTTGACCTGCACATGCCCCTCGGTGGCCACCAGAAGGACCACCTCCTTCTCCTTGGAAACACGGCTCCACTTGATTCTCGGCGCCAGGGGGGCGGTGGAGGGGGCGGTGGTCACGGGGTGCATGGAGTCGATGAAGTAGCAGGGGATGGTCAGCGAGCTCCCGAGCAGGACGCGCAGAGGGGACGGTTCAGGGATGCTCACACTCAGCGAGGCGTCATGGTCTGTGGGGAGACAGGAGTGGTAGTGCCGCCCTGTCAGTCCCGCCAGCACTACGGGCTGTGGAACCAGCAGCGGGCAGTGGGAGCTAAGCTGAGCACCGGGAAGTTGGGAAACATGTGTTTCCATCGCCTCCTCCCACAGACCCCTGCCCTCTGCACCTCAAGCCAGGAACGGGTTCCAGAGAAGGGCAAGGGGTACAGCAGCATCGAGACCACCTTGTTTCTTAGACCCTCTGAGATGCTGAGTCACAGGATAAAGAGGACTGTCTTCCTGGAGGGCCACTTTGATTCAATGACGGGGCGAGGGGGGGTGGGTTTCCAGCCTCTGAGGGATATGAATGGTTAATGTGCTCAGCTGTTAAACCAGAGGGTGGAGTTCACATGTAGGCACCTCAGAAGAAAGACCTGGTGATCCGATACCCCCCAAATCAGTCACTGACAAGTTGCACTATGGAGCTTACTTCCCCTGCACCCACGGGGCTGCCATGATTGGCTTCCACATAATGGCAATGGATCACAGTTTAAAAAAAGGAAAAGGGGGATACAGATTGGTGACCCAAAGCCCATCAACAGGTGAAGTGACATCCTCTTACAGAGGGGTTGCAGGGAGCAGATGAGCCAGTTAAAGTACAGTGTAGTAACAACGAAATATGCATCTTTCCTCTAGTTCTCAAATGCTTCCTCACACCCACTATCATGCTCCCAGTTCTACCAGACAAGTCCAGCTAGAACAGGGGATGTACACTGGAGTCGGAAACACGGGGAATTTAGGATAGATGTTCCCTTGAGTGATGGGAGTGGTGATACTGGGAGGGTGGAGGGAGGGTGGAGTAGAAAGGGGCAACTAATTTCAGGGATCTACATATAACCTCCTCTCTGGGACATGGACAACAAGGAAGTGAGTGAAGGGACACACTGGACAGTTTACAATATGAAATAGCAATTTGTAAATTATTAAAGCTTCATGGGGTGGGGGAAGGGAAATATGGGGAGGTGGAATTGGGAGCCTAAGTGGAGGGAGGAAGTTTTGAGAGGGATGATGGCAACAAGTGTGCAGTTGAGGTCTGCATACAACTGATGTATGTATGGATCATGAGGGGAGGTGTGTGAGTACCCAATTACATGATTCATTTAAAAAAAGGGGGGGGAGGAGAAAGAGGAGCTTTTTTTTTTTTTTAAAGGAGCTTATACCAAGGGCTCAAGTGGAAAATGTTTGCAAATGAATGTGGCAACATGTGTGCAAATGTGCTTGAAACAGATGATGTACTGATTGTTATAATAGCTGCAAGAGCCCCCCATAAAATTATTTAAATTAAGAAAAGATAAATGCATGATAACACACATGCACACACATACACTTTGAAAGCTTAGACAAATGTGTCCTCCTGGATCTGGCTTTGGGATCTATGTTGGCTCCAAGGTGGATAAGCTGCCCTCTTCCGCTATTGGGGAGCCCAGGATCAGCGAGGGCCATGTCAGAGGAGAGTGGACATTCCAGTCTGCAGGGCCAGACAGATGAGGATGGAGAAGAGGGAATATGAGCAGACTTCTAAAGTTCCAGTGAGCTTCACAGAGCAGCTTTGCCACATGCTCACCAAGTCCCGTTAGAAGTACAAGAGACCTGGCTCTCTCTAGATAAGATAGGCTGGATGAACAGTCTGAAGGCGAAAATGACAGGACTGATGGTTCTGGCGGGGTGGGAGTGGGGGGAAATGAGAGATAGGGAGGAGGGGGAAAGGCAGTAGCGTCCACTGGCCCAGGGAAAAGGAACTAACAAGAGATTCATAATCAATGACAAGGTGGGTATGAGAGGCCCGATAGGGATTGATCAACAGCAATGTAACAGACAGAAAATACTGAAACCCCAATAGAGGTTGAGCATGATGGTGGGGCAAGAGGAAAGTAAAAGGAAATGGAGGAAAGAACTGGGCAGTAAAGGGCATTTATAGAGGTCTAAATACAGGCATGTGCATAGGTGAATATATTTATATAGGATAACGGGAAATAGATCAATGTGTATATACCTATAGGGTTAGTGTTATGTCAGCAGAAGGGCATTGGGCCTCCACTCAAGTACTTCCTCAGTGCAAGAACATTTTGTTCTATTAAATTGGCATTACAAGATGCTCACCTTCCTGACATGATCACTGAAGACAAATGTGCACATTAGCAGGTGTGGTGAAGAAAGCTGATGTCAAAAGACGTAGTATCTGGGGTTTTAAAGGCTTGAAGGTAAATAAGTGGCCATCTAACTTAGAAGCAACTAAGTCCACATGGAAGAAGCACACCAGCTTGTGGGACCATGAGGTGTCGAAGGGATCAGTTATTAGGATTCAAGAACCAAAAATTATAACATTGCGTGTGCACCTTCCTGATATGATCACTGACAACAAATGGGTGCATAAGCAAATGTGGTGAAGAAAGCTGATGATGCCCAGCTATCAAAAGATATAGCATCTGGGGTCTTAAGGCTTGAAAGTAAACAAGTAGCCACCTAGTTCAGAAGCAACAAAGCCCACATGGAAGAAGCACACCAGCCTGCGTGACCACAAGATGTCTAATGGATCCAGTATTAGGCAAAAAGAACTAAAAATTACACCATTATAGATGATGGAGAGTACAGATTGGGGACCCAAAGCCCATCAGTAGGTGAAGTGTCATCTCCTTACAGAGGGGTTGCGTGGAGGAGAGGAGTCAGTCAAGGTACAGTGTAGCAACAATGAGGTACAACTTTCCTCTAGTTCTCAAATGCTTCCTCCCACCCACTATCATGATCCCAATTCTATCTTACAAACCCAGCTAGACCAAGGGATGTACACTGGAGCCGGAAATATGGAGAATTCAGGATAGACGATCCCTTTAGGACCAGTAGTGGGATACTGGGAGTGTGGAGGGAGGGTGAAGTAAAAGGGGGGGGTACCAATTGCAGGGACCCACATATGATCTCTCTGGAATATGGACAGCGGGGAAGTAGCTGAAGGGACACATCGGACAGAGTAGGATATGAAAAAGTAATAATAATGTGTAATTATTAAGGGTTCATGGGGGTGGGGGGGGGAGGGAGGTGAAATATGGGTAGCTGGTACTGGGGGCCTAAGTGAAGGGAAGATGTTTTGGGAGTGATGATGGCAACAAGTGTGCATATGTGGTATGCATACAATTGACATATGTATTGATTGTGATAGGAGTTGTATGAGCCCCCAATAAATTGATTTATTAAAAAAAAAGAAGTACAAGACCTGGCAAGAATGGGAAAGGGATAACTCTGGGAAAAAATAGCACCTTTCATGGTGAGTCATAAACCTATGAAAGCTTTCTGTCCAGGAGCACCTACAGGTTAAGGGAAAAATGTTTCAGATATTTGTGGGTGGCAGGAACACACCAGGAGTGGTGTTGGGGGGAGTTTAAGCCAGGAATGTGTGGAGCCCAGCCATAATCTTAATGTTTTTAAAACCACTTTATTGACATATAATTCACATACCACACAGTCCAATAGTTTAAACATAGTGAAGAGTTGTGTGCAATCATCACCGTAATCAATTTCAGAGTATTTTCTTCTTTCTTGTACTTCTTACTAATTTCATCCCAACCTCTACTGCTGTAATTCTAGGAAACTATTAATTCAGTTACTATCACTGTCAGTTTATCCTGGATTTCATACACAGAAAAACACAAAAAATGCAAAAACAAAACAACAACAACAACAACAACAAAATCATGAAAACTAGAACAAATCAAGAAAGGGTCAACAGGGAGAAAAAATGACAAGGTGTTACATTTTAAACTAATTACACCTGCATCCGCCCACTTTCCAATGCCCTCTGGCTGATTGCAAGAGTAGTCACATCCCTGATCAATGGTCAGAGGGCATTCACAGGAGGCATAAACCACATGGGAACTCTGCAAATGGATTTTGGACTTTGACTGCCATCTACCACTTTTTGAAAACTGTGGTGCTCAGAATTTAAGCTCTAATACAGTTCCCCCCTCTGGTTTTGGATTTCATTACTTATAGTCCTTGGATCACACCGGCCGGTGTCCATCTTCTATGTGGACTTAGCTGTCACCTCATTTAGGTGTCTGCATGCTTCAAGCCTTGAAGATCTGAGGCACATTTTTTTTCTGACAGCTGGACACTATCTGATTTCTTCACCACACCTCACTACAGTATCCATAGCGTCAGTGGACTCTTTATGAGGGTAAGTATCACGGAGATCACATCATAAGAAATAGTTAGCTACTCCTACTCTTTTGATGACCTAGAGAGTCACTGATAGACCCTTCCACAAATATCTCCACTAAATACTCAGCCTTGGCACCTTCTCACTCCCACGACTCGGTGGGAGTGATGGGTCCATGGAGGAGCTGCAGGTGACAGCCTGCCACATGGCTTAGAGAGTCAGAAGTTATAGACCAAGTCAGCAGAGTGTAAAAAAAAAAGATAGTCTATCTTTCTATTGTACAATTCCACTTTTCAAAACGATGTGGAAAATCAAGTTCAGATTTAGAATTTTTTTTAAACTGTGATTTGGGTGACAGTTTATAGAGCAAATGCTTTTCCACTGAGCAATTCATACCCATTTTGTTCTGTGACCCTAACTGCAATCCCCACAGTGATCTCCTCGGCAAAAACTGCTCTCTGGTCTCACAGGGTGAGCGTTCTAAGGACCATGTACCTCTCTGGGGCTGTTAGTTCCCCTATTGGAATGCCTGTCATTTGGCTGAAAGCTGAGCCAGGGTGAATTCTGCCTGCACTGGAATGTGGAAACATAGGTTGGCGAGTGAGGGGGCTCATGATGAGCCTTTTGTCTGCCCGATGATCCTGCCCAAACTTTGAGCGCTTTCACGCACCTGCTGTGGCCTTCCCAGCCTCATGTCTAAGGTCTGTCAACACTCATGCAAGGACCCCCTGCCGAGCCTCTCTGGAGAGTGAGGGTGACCCACATAAGACAGCCGTGGACTCACGGGTGATGGGACCAGAAGATTGGCCTGCAGGCCCACAGGGGAGAGGATTTGGGGCATGCCGGCCATCTAACCCAAACCACAGCTACTGCATGAGTGGATTCTGACACATAATGACTCTCTGCAATGGTTCTCAGCCCTCCCAATGCCGCGACATTTCATACAGTTCCTTATGTGGTGGTGACCACCCGCACCCAACCCAGATTACTTTCGCTGCTATTTCATAACTCTACTTTTGCTACCGCTATGAATTGGTCGACTCCTGTGAAAGGGTTGCTTGATCTTCTAAGGGGTTGTGACCCACAGGTTGAGAACTGCAGCTCTACAGGGTTCTGAGACTACATTTTAATGGGAATGACAGCTATGTCTTTCTTGCTCAGCATGAAAGGGGGAAGCACACCTGCAGGTGGGCAATCTACTGGTCTTGCAGACCCCTCATCCTTTTAGGAGGGGCGGGGTGCTGGAGGAGGGTCAGAAGGTGTAGCTACCATTCTTGGCCCAGAGTGGAGAGTCTCTATCTGCATCTGAGCGGGGGGTTCGTTAGAGCTATCCCACTTTGGCGTCGAGGCCGCCATACAGCGAGTGGAGGGCTCATTCCTTTGATTCAGCTCTCCATGTGCTGAGAGGCAGTCTTGTGTGTCTGTGGGCTTCTTATGGGTGGTTTCTAGAGGATTCTTCTCTCCATGGACGCTCCAGCTGGTCCACCCATGAGGGACCAGCTTCTATTTCCCTGTTTGCCTCACCAGTGAACTCTAGGTGACAGCCATGTGGAGGATCCTGGGAACACGGCCCCTGCCATGCACTCTCCTCCTCAGCTGTCTGTCTCCAGGGGAAGCCGGAGCAAAACTGTCTGAGGAGGGGGTCCCGGCGGTACTGGTGTGTGTAAGAGTCCACCTAGGCATGTACAGACACGCACACATGCAAGCAGCATGTGTGTACACAAGTGTATGTATAATGTGCACATATGTGTATCCAAAGGGATGGCCTCCCTTTGCAGCTGTGCTTTCATTTGAACTGTCAGAAAAAGAGTTGAGAAAGAGGAAGTGAGGACCCTGGGTCCAGCAGCCCGCAGGTCAACTCCTGGTACCCAGAAGGCAGCGCTTGGAGCCCGCCAACCAAAGGTAAGAATGTCCTCACCTGGAAATGCTGCTGCCACCGCTGCCGCAGTGAAGACCTTCAGTGTGACAAAGAGCAGCAACGAAGTGGTCATCGTTCACCTGGAAGAACAAAGGCAGAGGCGTGATGTGCACCGGTGAGGGATCCATAGCCAAAATCTGAAATCATGTGGTGGCCAAGAGACGGCGTGTGGTTTGTAAGCTGTCACCCACCGTAGACCCTTCATAGATTATCGGTGAGGAGGAGGGACAAGTTGAGCATGGGGACATGAGTCTGGTAAGGCCTGGAGGATAGAACCTTTGCTGGCAGAGCATGACCCGAGGTCAAGAGAAGCCGCTACAAAATTCCTAGGAGGCCAGAGAGCTCCTTAGACACAAGCAGGGCAAGACTTCGCCTCACATCTTTTGGATGTCAGGAGAGTGCAGTCCCTGGAGAAGGGCATCGTGTGTGGTCCAGTGGAGGGGCTGCAAGTAGGAGGAAGGCCCTCGAGGAGATGGACTGGCACGGTGGCTACAGCCATGGGCTACATGTGTGGGCACAGGCCTGGTTGTGAGCGTGGCACAGAACTGGGCAGTGTTTTATTCTGTCTAGTGCAGAGTTGCTATGGTTGGAGCTGTCTCCATGGCACCTAACAACAGTGGGAAAAAGGGACCTGGATGACTTCATGAGTTCCTTGTAGGGATGCAAACTGCAAGTTCAATAGTTTGAATCCAGGAACCACTCCACAAGCGAGCGATGAGACAGGCTTCCTTTCAGGAAGATTACAGCCTCAGGAGCCCATGAGGGCAGTTCTACTCTATCCTATGGGGCCACAGTGAATTTGAGTGTCTGTGGTGGGAGAAACGCTTCCAGGGAACCTCTTTCCATGAGTGAAACTACAACGTAAGGAATCCCCCAGGCTCAGAGAGGGGAGATAAGTTTGTCCAACTGCCTTAATGGCATCTGGGCTTGTCCCTAATTTCACATCCAAGAATAAGTGCTGTATACCCCAGGGTCTCAGGAAGATGGTGGCACAGAGAGCTCTTGAGGAGGTTTGTGGACACACACACACACACATCATCGACAAATTGTCCTGCAAAATACACAACACAGTGGCAGCCACAGTGGGGACCAGCAGAGGCAGACCCCAAGAAGTTCCAGCTCCATCAGAGTCGGTGCTGACTCTTGGTTAGCCTGTGTCTGGGCAGACCTGGTATCAGAGGCTGAGTAGTACATTGGGAAGTGGGCCTGCCTTTCCTACCTTTGTTCAGGATGAGCCTGATGGCCCAGCAGGCCTTGCTCTTGGTTTGCTCCATCACTGTGGGATGGAGATGAGGGGACGCATTTCTGAGGGACTCAGCCTCCGGGAGAAGCTCTGGAGGTGCTGGTGTCCCGGGAAAGGCTGGTGGAGTGGCAGGGTAGGGTCCCAGACTTTGGGTCCCTTTCTGCCTGTCTTTTTAAGGGGGACATGCTTGTACCCCTTCCCTTCACTCGTTCCATAGTGATGGCTCCTCTGAACAATGAAAGCACTGCGTGTGCGCTGTTCTCCCTCCCATCCTTGCCTGGCAGATCACTGAGCTCTGGAGACGCCCCTTGTTTCCTACCCAGACACTGCTGTTACGGGGTCCTCTCCAGGGCTCCAGGTCTGGACACTGGACGGACCAGCGAGTGGTGGGGCTCCTCTTCAAACCAGTTGGAAAGCAGTTGCCAGGAGGGCGACAGGGTGAGGTGCCCGCTCCACTCTGGGGAGGGCCCTAGACTTGTGGGCTCCTCTCTTCCCAGGCCTCAGGGATCAGGGTTGGACACAGGACCCACCTGTTCCCCTTCTTCTTCCCCTGCACGGGGGTGCTGTGTGTATGTTTTCAGACTTGTGCTTCTTCCTTGCTCCCTGAACAAGTTGGACCTTGTCTGGGGAGGCAGTGGCTCTCTGTGGGCTTGGGGCTGCTCTTTTCCTCCTGGCAGAGACCAGGAAATGGGGAGGAATGAAAAGGGGGGCGGGGAGCAGCTTTGAGGGGAGGGGATGGCGGGAGGGTAGTGGGCAGAAAGACTAATTTCATTGCTTCTTTTTTTCAAAGGCAAACTTTGTAGAAATATCGCAATAAATATACTCTTGTGTTGGTGTGTGTTTTCTCTGCTGTAAAGAAAATAGGGAGAAATTCCATTCTGTCTGAGTTCCAAGTGCCCAAGGACTCACTGAGCCTTTTATGCGCGGCGGCCGGCACTGCCAGCTGCGTCCCACCATAGCCCTGGGAGCAGGGAGGCTTTTCTCCACCGAAAACAAACTTCGGGGTGGCGGGCGATCAGGTAACTGGGCCAGCGCAGGGGGCACCGGGAGTGGTGGGCAGAGTTCGGAGGGCGGTGCTGGCATTCCCTGACCGGAGTCTGCTAGAGGACACCTCACCATGCAGGGCTACTTGGTGAAAGGCCGGAGTCTCCTCTGGGGGACTTTAGGAGAAAAGCCTGAGATCAGCTTTCCAAAACCAGCCATTGAAACCAGACTTCCACTCTGAGGCATGTGGCCTTCATGAGCAGGATCCCACTTGTCGTCAGAGACAAGGATAGGTGAGGGGGGCCCTGTGGTGCAGGGGTTTCGCACTGGCCTATGGTCCGTATGCCTGGTGGCAGTGTGTGTGTGTGTGTGTGTGTGTGTGTGTGTGTGTACACAAAACCCTTCACATCCAAGTCAGCTAGACTGCCTCAGGACTGCCTACCCATGACTGCGTCAGATTGTGAGATTGAACTGACAGTCTACTTGCCCACCCAGCAACATATATAGTGGAGACCCTTAGACCGGGCCCTGGTCCTGGCTGGGTCCCCTACTGCTTGATTATCAAGGCCCCTCCGGGCCTGTGGTGACAGCGTGCCTTCAGCTCAGTCTCCGGCCCAGAGCTCAGCGGGGCCTCTGGGCCACCTTCCTCCTCACAGCCAGGCAACATGGGCGTTGGAAAGAGTCCAACTTTGAGAAAGGATTCTTGTCTTGGGACGGGGGTTGGACTAAATGACACTCCTCAAAGAATGAACACTGCTTTCATTACAAAACGACATCTTCATATGTCCAAAGCATGTGGAAAACAGAGAAAAAAAGGCGGGGGGGGGGGGGGGGAGAATTACCACAACCTACAATCTGAAATGCAAACACCCTTAGTATTTTGATTGTTCTCTGTCGTGTTAGTTTTTCCCTTAGGAAATCAACTTGTATGTGATTGTCATCTGTCTGAAACCTAAGTATGTTTCTTCTGAATACTGTATCAGACCAAAAGGTTTTGTGGTTGTTTTCCTTCAAGATCAAAGCCTTTTGTGGCTTCCCTCCCTCCCCGGCTCTTGCTGTGCGGAGGGGAGAGGGTTTACTCCTTCACAGGTGGCTCACGCCAGTACTGGCCGAGTCATTTGTGTGTCAGAAGGTTTTCCAAGGGGGTGACCAAACGACCCCCTCCTCGGCGGGTGTTCCTCCCTCTGAGCCATCTCACTGAGACACTTGTACCCCCCTCAGAGTCCAGCTTCACCTCCTGAGAGATTCTAACCTCTTGCAGGTCTGTCTAAAAGAGAATGTTCCTCCACGGGACACGCCCAGGGCCAGGGCTAGCGGAAACACACCTGACACCCACTTGCTGAATGTGCCTGGGTGGAGCAGCTCTGGAGGAGAGGCTAGAGCTTGTGTTTTACCCAGAGGTGCTCAGAAAAAGACCCGGCCTCCTCCTGCCCGCCAGGCAGTCACTGACCACCGCTCTGCTGGGTCACGGAGACCCCACAGCCATCTCCGCAGTAATAGGCTCGGTTTCCGGTTGCTTCTTGGACAATGGAGCGAAGGCTGGGTGCAGTTCAATGTGCCCATGATCGAGCAACTCTGTGGTCATGACTCCAGTCCTAGGAGGGATTCCAAAGCATGGGTGTCACCATCGCTCGCTCTTCCTCTCACTCCTCTGCAGGCTGGCTGCCCAACACGGTCCACCCTGACATGAGGTTGGGACTGCAAATGCAGCCCCGGTAAAGGGTTAGAGGTCCCAACCCTTTAACAAACAGTGACCCCAGGCGCTCCTCTCCCACACACTCTCTAGCACTGAGGCCGGAGGGAGGAGGATACAGAGGCAGGACTTGACCCCAGATACAGCTCTGCCGGCTCACTGGGGGCTGGGGGAGATGTGGAGGTGGCTTACCCGAGGGCAGGAGGGCTTGTGTGAGTCCCTTTTCTGTACCACCTCCCCTTTCTCCTCCCTCCTTCGGGCCCCCCCCCCTCTCTCTGGTGGTGTACTGGTTACTGTGGGACCGCCAAGTACAAGGCCAGCAGTTTGAAACCCCCCTGTGCTCTTCAGGACTAAGAGGGGCAGCGTTCTACTCCCGTAGAGATAGTCTCAGAAACCCACAGGGACAGTTCTCATCTTATCGCATCACTGGGAGGCAGTGAGCTTGGTTTGGGGTATTTGCCGGCTCAGCTGCTAACCAGAAGACGGTAGTTTGAAGTCACTCAAGAGGCTGCGAAGGAGCAAAGACCAGTGGATCAGCCCCCAGAAAGATTAGAGCTCAGAAGACCCCTGTGCAAATCTGCTGCCCCCTGACACCGACCACCTCTCCCTGCCTGCGTGTCTCATCGTCCATCTCTCTATGCCACCTGTCTCTCACCCCATCTCTCTAACGCCACCTGTCTCTCACCGTGACGATTTCCCTACTTCAAGTAAGCTCAGTCCGCACTCACTCTGTGATCCCTCCCCAGAGCATTCTAAATCGCAGTCTACCTTTACTCTCCCAGCTTTCTGGGCGTGTCAGTGGGTCCACTGGAAAAAGGCTGAGGACGGACTGGTGGCTGGGGTGGCACTGCAGACAAACAGTGCTGTCCAGAATTAAGGTGGGTAGCTATTACTGTGCTAAGATATCCAATTAGCTGCTGTGAAGTTGATTTTGACTTTCTACAAATGTTGACTGGAGTGTGTGTGTGTGGGGGGGGTGTTAGGAAACTTGGAAGTTTTTTTGAGATGTTAAACGCCAGTCCCTGCTGTGCAGAAGAGTTAGCCTCTTTTAGCCTCTAGGGTCAGAATAAGTTGCATTCACCCCTTCCAGCCTCGCTCAGGGTTACGCAAACACACAGAGCTGACTCCCACTCGGAGCGAGGGACTGAAGAGGACAGGCTTGAACTGATGCAGAGGGCTCTTGAAACTGCCGGCTCCTGCAGGAGCAGACACCTTCCTCTTCAGACGGCAGTGTGGCCGATGGGTTTCAGCGCCGAGGCCTGGCACGCAGCCCAGCACGTATTCCTCTCTCTGGGGTGGGAATCAGCCTACCTCTGACTGATTCTGCCCCGAGGCCCAGCCCTGTGTCCAGGGGTTCTCGTCCTTTAGGAATGTGCATGCCCATTGGCAAGAGGCCTCTGTGCCCTGTGAGGAGTGAGGGGCTGGGGGTGGGAGGGGCCACAGAGAAGTAAAACCCGTGTGCATGTGCAGCACGCTGTCAGCTGCCAGCAGTGTTTCTGGTATGCCGGGGGGTCTGGTCTACACTTCCCCACTTCTTCCGCTCAGGTGGTTTGGTAATTCCAGAATCGTCTCTTGTCTCTTGTCAGCTTTCCCGCTAACCTGATCATACCTTTTCTGAGACCCACAGGATAATCACACCTCCTAACAACCTTCTGAAGTACCCTGAAATGACCTCCTGCATTCGCAATTGCTCCTGTTATTTCTTGTGACCATTACCAATTTATTAGTTAATGTGGTCGAACCTGTAACTTCTTTCCCATTGCTGTTTTACACAACTGTTAGGGTAGGGGTGAGGGGGCAAGAAGAGGGGGTTTAGAATCAGATCTCACAGTCAGGTCTTCTCCCCTCACAGCCTTCCCTACTCCTCTCAGACCCAAGGACCCATTATCAAGTCTCGCCAAACCCCAAATCCACTGCCCTCCAGTTGAGTTGGACTCACAGTGATCCTGCTCCAGGATTTCCCAGGTTGTACATCTATGGGAGCACACAGTCTCATCTTTCTCCCTTGGAGTGACTGGGGGGGGGGATTCAAACTGGTGACCTTGCAGTGAGAAGTCCAGGGACACCCGTACCTCCCTCTGAAATGGGAGATAAAAGAGAATTTCTCTCTTGACAGGGCTGTGGAGATTGAGTGAGAGATACTGCAGAACCTACAGTGAATACAGAGATACTACAAACTCCGTCACCGGGTGTGTAGGTGTCACAGAATCTAACCCAGTGTTGAGGAGTCTGTGGGTGGGCGTGCACACGGTCACCCCCCCCCCCCATGTTGGATGTTTGAGTCTACCCAGAAATGCTGCAGAAGAAAAACCAGGCTGTCTATTCCCAACAAACCAGCCACTGCAAATCCTTTGGGGCATATGCTGACACACAGAAGTCCCATGACCTCCTGCATTCACCATTGCTCCTGTTATTTCTTGTGACCATTACCAATTTATTAGTTAATGTGGTCGAACCTGTAACTTCTTTCCCATTGCTGTTTTAAACAACTGTTAGGGTAGGGGTGAGGGGGCAAGAAGAGGGGGTTTAGAGTCAGATCTCACAGTCAGGTCTACTCCCCATGGACTGATGGTGTCTGTGGGAGTTCCTAAACCAACACTTGCTGATAAGAAGTTAGTTATAACCCAACACGATGAATGCCTCTGTCCAATCAAAGGGTGCCCTAAAAGAAGCAGACACTTATCTGCATGAAAGCCAACAGTGAGAACGAGTGGGTTAGCCCATGGCTCTTTGCCGCGTGCACCCAAGGCAGGTGCAGAATGTGGTGGGCCTGGGAAGTAAACTAACATCATGCACCAGGCCAGGAAACCTCACACTGCAGCTCCACCCCCCTTCCCCATCACACGGACTTGTCAGGGGTCTCCAGGGCTGTCCTATGCCCCTGAGTGAGGGCTGGGCCACCCTCTGCCCTCTGGCAACAGAGCGCCTAACTGCCAGAATGAACTTACACAGTGGTTTCATGGGCATGCTAAGGGTTGCCTTCAGGGAGGGGCCACTCTGTGTCAGGAACCACGCTCAGAACAGCACACAGCCTTTTCTCGACAGGTGGAGACTGCTGCCCACACAGGTGGACTGACTTGCCCAAAGCCTGGGACCAGGCTTTCTGGATACAGAGACCCTGGGTTTCTCCCCACCCTACCCCCAACATCCTGGCTCCGCTTTGCTCATAAGCTGCACTCATCTGTTCCTCTCTTCTGTCCACGTCTTTCCATCAGGGAAGCAGAGGGTCGCCTATGGGATTCCAGATCCAGGGAGTTGTGGGGTGGGTAGAAGGTACAGTGCATCCCTCATTAGTTCAGCGGTTCCCTGCGGAGTGTAAAGTCAGCCTCTAATCAGTGTTGGGGAGTCTATGGTGGGTATGTGAGACTGCTATGCTTGGCTATTAATTGATGGTCAAGTCCACCCAGAAGCAACTCAGAAGAAAGGCCTGGAAATCTACTTTGGAAAACCAGCCCTTGAAATCCTCCCGGAACCTACAGCTTACATTACCCTGAGCTTGCGCAATCTTGCCTGCCACTCCGATGGAGTGCTGTTCTACTCCGAACCCCCCGGGGTAACATGAGTCAGAATCGACTGGACAACTCCTGGTTAACTCGTTCACACCCATGCTGGCTCTGCTGGGGTCCATGAAGGGCCTGGATGTGGACAGAGTTGGGGGATTTTTTTTTTTTTTACAATGATGACTGCAGGGTCCTATCTGCAGGAGGTGGGCTCCCAAGAGTCCTACTCCACTCTTGGGTCTTTCATTAGCAGGGAGGGGCTTTCGGGGGTTCCAAACCCTGGTTTTTTCTATGCAGTCCACCAGGTTGCCACTCCCCGGAGCCCTTCAGGCAAACCTGCCTCAGGCTCCACAAGAGTGGCCCAAGGGAGGCAGCTGCACAGCAGGGCTGCAGGCAGTCCCTGTCCACCCACCGGCTTTGCAGGCTGGTCAGCCCAGGGGACAGGAGCAAGGCTCCTGACAAGGGGGATGCTCACGGCGGCTGCAGCATTGGCTCAGGCTTAAGAGCGGCTGTGAGGATGGTGGCGGCCCGGGCACCTTTGGTCTGTGGTGCATGGGGTCACCCTGTGTGGCAACTGGCTCGGCAGCCCCTGACTTGGTGGCTGTGGACTTTTGGGTAATCAAGTCAAGGAGCTCTGGTGGTGCACTGGGTGCAGCGTCGGACTGCTAACTGAAAGGTTGGTGGTTCGAATCCACCAGCCAGTCTACAAGAAAAAGGCAACAGAGTCAATGCCTATGAAGACATGGGGATCCTTTGGAGTTGTTCCACTCTGGTTTACAGAGAAGCCCGTGAGTTGAGGTCAACTTGACAGCAGGGGGTTAATCAGGCCATGCTGGATTGGATGGGCCATGTCTCAAAGGCAGAATATCTGGGTTCCTGTCAGGGGAGTCCTAGCTTGAGCTGGGTCTCAGGGCCATGTCTGCATATGAGGCTCCTCACTCCCCCTTGGGGGCTGGTGGAGTCGGCCAACAACTTGCTGCAGCGGGTGCTGCTGGTCGCAGAGGGGCAGGGGGCAGGGAGGCAGGACAAGGTAGTCTTTTCTGAACTTCAGTTCCACAACTCAGCCCAAGGTCACACTGTCACTACCAGCCTGCAACTAGCCTCACTGTCCTGACCGGGACCAGGAGGAGGTTGAGCCTGTGATGAACACAAAGCTAGCCTTGGTCTGCAGAAGGCCTACATGGGTTTGTAAGTCAAGCCTTTCCTGTGGCTGGAGGTTGGCACCAACCTTCTAGAGCAGATCTTGGCTAAGGACATATGGCACAGAAAATGCTTCTAGGGCCTGGTGTCCACTTCTCCGGCTCCAGGCTCTGTGCCTGGATTCTGTGTCTGCGCCTCCTGCTGGTAGTACCATGTTTGATTTGGATCTGTTGTCACTCTGCGTCATCTTCCTAGGGGAGCCTCAGCTCTCAGCAGCCTTCTAACGGGCCTTTCTTGGGAGGCTACAGGGCACGGCAGGAAGCAGGCATGTTCTGAACACCATCAGGATAAAGAGTTTGGCCCTAAGAACCTGCGGACATATCTTGGCATCTCTGGCTAGGATTTCCAGGGGGGGACTCTGGTGGGAAGGGAAGTGGTGATTCCTATGGCAGACTGCTCTGAACTCCCTCTGGGTCTTTTCAGATCACCAGGCAGAAGTTCCAGCATCCTCTGAGTCCTATTGGGCAGGATGGCGGGAGGAGAGGCTCTTTCACAGCACGAGGAGAATAGCCGGAGGTGCTGAGCTTCAGCCAGGAAGGACAGGTGTGGCGGTGAAGAGGAGCCTGGCTGTGCTACCTGGTGCAGCAGGACGGACACCTGCTCAGTGCTGAAGGCCTACAAAGTGCATACGATCTGCCCCTGCTCCTGCCCAGCCCTCTCCTCACACCCCTTCTTCCCACCCTCTGGGCTCCAGTCACATTCTTGCCGGTCAGTGAAGACACAACAGGCTTCCTCCTGAGAGTGGCTGTCCTTGCTCCTCCTCCTTCACGGAATGCAGTTACTTCTCCAGGCTCTTCTGAGAAAAGCTTCCAGCCTCACCGCCCCATTCACTCCTGATCACATCTCCCTGTCACACTGGTTGTCACGTGAAATGGCAGTCCTCTTCTCTTGGTCTGCCCATCATCCACTTCCTGGAGATCCACTCCACAGCAGAGGGACTTGTGTCTGTTTTGCTCACTGCCATATGGCCAGTGTCTAGAACAGTGCCTGCTACACAGTAGGTTTCCATGAATGTTTGTGGAATGAGTGAATGAATGAATGAATGAATGGGGAGTGACCCTTGTGTATGAAGTTGAGCATGGAAGGAGTGTTGCATTTCAGGCCAATTGTAATGCTTAAATGTCACTGGATCGCTAAGCATCCATCTTCTCAGTCTGACAAGGGCCTCAGAAGCTCTAGGGCAGAGGGCAACCCTAGTAAACCTGGTCGGGGCTGGGGGTGGGCAAATGTCACGTGGATGAGCCTCACCTATTCCATAAAAGATCCCTCCAGACTCTTCTAATGGGACAGGGAGGAGCAGGCCTTCCCAGACCCAGCACCCAGGCATAAGACAGACGTCAGAGACAGCTGTCAGACGAGTGGTGCTGCATTTCCTAGGGGCTGGGGTTGACTCAGGAACCCCTGGTGGTACAAATCACTAAGCACTTTACTATTAACCCAAAGGTTGGCAGTTGGAGCCCACCCAAAGGCGTCTCAGGAAAAAAACCTAGCGGTACACTTCCCAAAGGTGACAGCCACGGCAAGCCCTGTCTGTTGGGCACAGTTCTTTTCTGCAGCACACGGTCGCCATGAGTGGGAACAGACCCAACGGCCACTCCTGACAGAGGGTGGGTGCCCACAGCTTCTCTCTCTCCCCACGCCGGCATATCCTTGTAGAGGGGCAGGAACCTTGATGGATGGATGGATTCAGGTCTCTATCACCAGCCTTCACCCACATCCCCCATTATTCCTGCAACTCCCGGTTCCCCTATCAAGGATAAGTTCTTGGGTTAATCAGCATAAAATGGTGAGACACTCAGCAAGGTCAGTGGCTTCAGGTTCAGGTTCCCTCACACAAGGAAATTCAACTTTGGTTTGTTCTCTGTGACAACCTCTTTTTCTCCCGCGCCCCCCCCCCCCCCCCCCCCCCCCCCCCCCCCCCCCCCCCGGTAGTTGGTACCTTCCCCTTCCTGTTCTCAGTCTTCCGTGCCCGTCTCAGGAGGTTGGAAGTTTTCTCTGCATTAATTTCAGACTCTGTGTAAATATCAGATGCAGGCGTTTGGAAAGGAGTGTCCTTCAGGTCAAACTTTCCACCAAGCACCAGTGCTTTCTGGCACGGGTCTCTTGGGCCCAGAGCCCAGTTCTTTTTGCTTGGTCCTGACTGCCAGCCTGGCAGGACAGTGAGCTCCTTCCTGCAGGAGTTTGGGGAGGGGATGGAGACCCAAAAGGATGCCTTGGCGGCCTCCTGGACAGTAATCGAGGCTAGGTTTGGGGAATAAAAATCTGAGAACAATATTTAGTCCTCATGGAAATGCCAACTTGTCAGAAAGGCTATCAGGTTTCTGGGGTGATAGCTGAATTCATGGGCACAGAGCAGGAATGGTACCTGGGATGTAGTGGGTGTCCCTTACAATAGATGGGAGAGGACAGACTAACAAATTCACAAACAACAACAAAAAGTCCCAGGAGTCAACTGATCTAATCCTTTGAACTTCTGGGGCAGAGACTCCAATTGGTGGGGTTGAACCCTGAGATCCAATCAAAGGTAAGAAGGGAGATGGGCTATTTGCGGTCAAGTCTGATACTTCGGACACTAGTTTGTCACCCTGCCTGCAGGACTGGTAGGACTTCACTTTCTTTCTTAGCCTCATCCTGGATCATGTGTCGGCCTGAGGGATGATGGAAGCCATGGATACAGGTCTTGAACAACACAGGGGTATTTTGTACCCAACTTCAGGATTCAGAGGAGTCGTTCCCTCCTTGTCTGATGAAAATGTCCTGCTCAGGATGACCCAGGGCAGTCCATGGAGTCAAAAGCATAGGCCTTCTCACCATGGGGCATCACTTTCCCTTCTGGGGTGGAGTTATGAACTGAACTGACTCCCCACCTCCCTCTTATAGAAAGAGCCCTGGTGACATAGTGGCTATGAGCTGGGCTTTGATCCTCAAGATCAGTAGTTTAAAACCACCAGTCTCTTGGGGATTTCTACTCCCATTAAGATTCACAAGGGCAGTTCTACTTTGTCCTACAAGGTCACTGTGAGTCAGAACTGACAACGACAGTGCTTTGGTCCCATTCATAAATTCACATTGAAATCCTAACCTAAATACCTGTCAAGAAGAGCTGGTGTGGAAATTTTCTTTGTTAATGTTAGTGAGGCCACACTGGAGCAGGGTGGGTTCTAAACCTAGTCACTTCAGCATTATGAAACAAGCAGAACAGAAGCCCAGAAGAAAGGCCACACAAAGGCAGTCACACACAGCCAGTGCATCTACAAAGGACAGCCAAGGTTTGCAGCTTCTCAAACCCTACTGAGACAAGGAAGTGACTCCTCTTTGAGTCACATCCTGAATTCAGACTTACAGTCTTATAGACATCGTTTTTACTCCTTAAAGCCACCGCTTGGGTGTTTTTGCTGTTGTTACAACCAACCTGACCTGTTGCCATCAAGCTGATTCGGACTCATGGAGACCCTATAGGACACCTGATTTTCAGGGTTGTCATCTTTATAGATGAAGCAGACTGCCAAGCTTACTCCTATGGAGACTGGTGGGGTCAAATCACCAACCTTGTGGTTAGCAGCCCAATGATTAACCTACAAAGCTGCCAAAGTGCCCTTGGTTACAGCAGCACCAGGAAATCACGGCGTGTGTGTGTGTGTGTGTGTGTGTGTGTGTGTGTGTGTGTGTGTAGGGGAGGAGATGGTGGTGGCAGCCTGGGGAACCTGGGTCCTATACTCAGAGGAAGCTGGCCTTCTTCTGGGTTCTTCTTGTAGCCGGCAACCTTCCAAGATGAGCTCTGAGCATGCCTCTCCCACCCCCTCCCTCCTTCCTTTTCTCTGTGAAATGCCCACCGTGCTGTCTGCAGAGAATGCTGAGGAGACTTCGGCTGGCCAGCTGAGACTCTATCTGCCCCAGGGGCCCACCGTATGGGCAGGAGGTAGAGAAGGAACCCTTTGCTACACGGGGGAGGAGAGGGCTCCAGGATCCCAGGGATGGAGTATGTGTTTGTTAACCTGAGGCAGCTACCATGAGAGGTGACATCTGTGTGGACAGTGTGAGTGGGTAGATACAGGGAAAAGGCAGTGGCGGCTCACCAGTTAGTTGCTTTTTTGCGGGTGTGTGTGTGTGTGTGTGTGTTTGTGCATCACTGACTGGTGGTTGTGGGCGCTGCCCAGTGCCGCTCCTGAGAGCCGCTGCTGGATTTGAACCGCCAAGCCCGCGGACTGCAGTCCTGCACTCAACCACTTACGCCTCCGGGGCTGAGCCCCCAGTTAGTTGCTTTTGGAAGAGCACTAAAATACTGAAGAAGCTATAGCAGAGCGTCCAGATTAAGACAGAGGCAGAAGAAAGGTCTGGGTGTCACCTTCATGAAAATTATAGACCTCAACAGCCCAACCCCAAATCACTCATAGGCCTGGTGCAGACTGGACAGCAGTAAGTTCTGGGTGCGTGGGGCAACAGAGTCAATGGCGGCCAACTCCACCACAGACAGGGAGCGGGCATGTGGCGCAGAACAGGGCAGTGCATACGAAAGCACGGAGACACAATTAGATCCAAGTAATCAAACCATCAAAGTTGCTTTTGAGTCATTCAGACTCCTGGCGACCCATAGTCACAGAGCAGGGGTTCTTCCAAGGCGCCTTGAGGCTAGCGGTTGATCCCGAGCCTGTTGTGCGTCCCAGACACAAGCCTGGGCCCAGGGATCCGATGCAAGTAAAGAGGGTTGAGTAGAGGCCGAGCGAGCTGGGGGCGTTGCCGCAGAGCCTCGATGCCTGGGCTGTGGGCCATGGGAGCACCTCGCGTTATCGGGCACGGGAATGGCCGGGAGGAGTGGGCAGCCTCTGCCATCGACGTGGCCTTATGAAATGTTAGCCTTCATTGAAGGACCCCTCTCCAAGGAAGGCGCTTTGGTGCGGCCCTCCTGCCCCCAGCTGTGCTAAAGTGCAGCCTCTTCCACACACACAACATCTACCTGCAGGGGCAGCGAGCTGCTGCAAGGGGCACGCATAGGGTCTTCTTCACCCTTGGGTTTCTATTATGACTTTACAAACAACTCCCTCTCCGCCTGTGTCCTGAGACACGGTGTCTCGGCAACACGTGGCTCGCTTCACTCAGTGCCTGCAGCAGTCCCGAGAGGGGGCTTATGACTAGCCTGGTATCAGAACTGAGGGGACAGAGGCCCATAACCTAGGAGTGTCAAAGTCAGAGACTAAACCCAGAGCTGTCTGCCTCCATGTGCAGGGCTCTGAACCAATACCCTGACCCCAGGTATGTACCGGGAACCATGTGAGGGCCCGAGGGGGGTGCCTGTCAGGGGTCTGTCTTAAGTGTCCATTTGTCAAGTTGAGGACCCACTTGCAAACCATGGCTTCCTTGAGCAGACATTCTTGAATGCCTACTCTACAGAGGGGTCTTAGAAGGGTTTGGGCTCAACTGCAAAAGACCAAAAGGAGCCCTGTTGAGGTGCTGGCTAAGGGTTGGATTGCTAACCACAAGGTTGGCAGATCAAACCCAGCACTTGCTCCATGGGAAAAAGATGAGACTGTCTGCTCCCATAAAGATGCACAGCTTCAGAAACCCTACATAGGGTGGCTGTGAATGGAATTGATCCAACGGCAATGGTACAAAGGACCAAGGCACCTCAGGACTGTAGCTTAAGGCCTACAACCCCTACCAAGGGAGAGGTTTTCCTCTCCGAACCTCTCCCGGACCCCAGGTTTGCCCCAGAACAGCCAGAGAAATGGTGCAAGGGTTGACGGATACTACCCACCCTTCCCTCTATTCCTCCCTTCCAGCTGTTTCTACGACTGCCCCTGTAGGGTGGAAGCATTAATAACAACCTCTCCACCTGCAGAGCAGCTGCCTTCACTTCTAGGAACTGGAGCTCAAGGTGCCCTCCTAGTGCCTCCCAGATGTGATCAGCCAATCAGTTGTAAGGGGATTAAAGGAGGAGGCAATACTCTTTTTCAGGCCACAGTTCTGGCTTGATGTGTGGGGAGTGTCCCTGTGGTGTGGCCTAAAGCACTTTTTATCTTACAAGCAATAAAAGGAGAGAGAAGGAGGCACTGCCTACCACCATGAAACAAAAGCTGGGAGTGGAGGACATCCGTTAGATTTGGGGCCCTGAGCTGGGAACCTCCTAGACCCAGGGGAGACAGATGTCAAGACACGTGGAAATCTCCAAGGGATACCATCCCCCTACCCGGCCTGCGGATGACTCCCCCCCCCTCCCCCTCCCTTTGGATCTCATACCGCTTGACGACGAATCAAAAGAGTAGGTGGCCCAGTGCACCCAGAGGCCCATCGGAAGAAAGGGCTGGCATTCGACTTGCCTTAAGCGTGTTAAATCGTTTTCCGCTCATAGTAGGCCTACACGCAGTATGTAAGAAGCGCTCTTCTCACAACTATTCCATTGGAGCCATTGGTGCAGTCACTGTCGATCCCAAACATGATGTCCTTTCCCAGGGGCCGGTCCTTCCTGCCAACACGGCCAAAGCAGGTGAGACAAAGTCTCTCCCACCGCACTTCCACAGAGCACTGGACTGCACTTCTTCCAAAACAGATCTGTGGTTCCTCTGGAAGTCCAAGGTACTTTCAGGAGTCTTCGCCAGCACCGGGGTCCAAGGGCACCCAGTTTTCCTCAGTCTTCCTCATTCATTTTCCAACTTCCACATGGATGTGAGGGGACAGGAAATGCCTCGACCTTTATCAGCTGTGCTTGGTCCTCACAGTGACTCCTCGCTCTTCGGCACGTGTGCAGCAGATTTGCCGGTGACCCGCTACTGGAGACCAGCTCTTCCCCTCTGACACAGGCGCGCGCTGGCTGCTGGGAGTTGGGGTGACTCCATGGCAGCCAGGGATTATGTGTTTGCTTCCACCTGCTGTCCACTTGAGAGCCTGGCTTCAAAAAGCTCTGGGGGAAACACTCCATTTTCTCCTACCTATTTTTTGAAGCTCCCCTGGAGCATATTTGAGTTATGGAGAAATGTTTCCTGACCGGGGAGCACGTTCACACTCTATCGTTAAGCACAAAAGGTAAGTCTTTAAATAAATACACAATAAAAGAAAGCTAGTTATAAAGTAATATATAGAGCATGATTCCATTGCAGTTTTGTACATGTTTCCATGGGTGGGTGGGAAAATTAACTCTGGTCACCTTTGGATGTTAAGTTTCTGATAAATTTTAATTTTCCCCCCATTTTGTATGTTTGTTTCTTAAGTTTTTTAATGACACCTTTTATTATTTTATAAGGGAAACGTGTTTCTAAAAATAAAATGAAATCTCATATTCCTTAAAATAAAACAAACCTGCATTCACAAGGAAAGTCACAGGAGAAAATAGGCATACTCTTCAGGTCTGGCAGGCTGCTCTGAGCACTGGAGCTTCTGTGTCAAAGCCAGCCCGGGGATCTAGGTGGCAGCCCGTTGGGGGCAGGAGAGCGTTTCAGCGGGGGCGCTTTATGTGTTGGAACTCTTGGGAATCTGCTAGGAAACAGACGTCCTTTCTGCCCCAATGTGTGTTCACCAGCCTGAGCCGAGGCTCTTCTCAGCATGCAGTTCTTTCTGAGGATGGCCTGAGCTGGACTCCCCGGGGCCCCATGAAGCCAGAGGCACCGTGTGCAGGGCCCAATGGCTCCCAGCCTGGGAGACAGGTGTCCTTGGCTGTTTCTGCTGGAGGCCAGGAAACTTTTTTACCTCTTTTGGATGACGAGTTGGGCTGTAAATCGCAAGGGCAGCAGTACTAACCCAGCAGCTGCTCCCTGGGAGGAAGGGGAGGCTGTCTCCTGCCATCAAGATTTATGGGCAGCCTCAGAAAACCGAGCAGGCAATGCTGCTTTGCCCTCAGAGACACTATGAATCAGAATGGACCCAAGGGCAGTGAGTTTTGTTTTTTTATAAGCAAGCCCTGGTGGCGTGCTAGGCTAGCTGCTGGGCTGCTAACTGCGAGGTTGGCGATTCAGGTCCATCAGCCCCTCCACAGCAACCCCAAGCATGATGGCACTGAACACTGGTGGCTGCAGTGCTGCCAGCACAGACGGAGCTGTGGCCATCCATGGGGTGTTCATGGACAGAGGTAGGGAGAGACTGCCTGGTCCTTCTTCCTGGATTGTCTTAGTCTGGAAACTCCACTGGCGCAGGTTGGCAGCACAAGAACAATGCAAACCTCTGCTGGTTGTGGGTGTGCATGGGGGTACACTGGCCATAGGGGTCCATCCTGGATCTCCTTCATAGGAGATGAGGAGTCTACCACGGAACCATCACTGTCCCCATTCCATCAGCTATAATGAGACCTACCTCACAGAGCGGTCTATTGCTGGGGTGACGTGTGTGTGCACACGGGGAGGACGACTCTGAGTAGCACCTCTCTTCACGGGCGGTCTGCGTCCTTCTCAGAGTCAACCTTCTTGTACTCTAATGCAAAAGCTCCAACTGATGGGAGAACAGGTCACTGAAGTCACCTCCCTCCCTGGATAGCATTTCCTCTAAGTCTCTTAGCGAAACATAGGCCTGGGGCATAATTACAAGTCAGCGAAGAGTAGCTTTTTATAATCATACAACTATAAATGAAATTAAGTCTCAGAGAGAGAGAGAGAGAGAGAGAGAGAGAGAGAGAGAGAGAGAGAGAGAGAGAGAGAGAATGTGAATCCATAATCTCTTTTGGTAGTTAACCTCAGAGTTAGTTCGTAACCTCAGGGTTATCTAGTTCTCGTGCTGTGATGAGTTGACTTCTTTTGAAAATCTCTCCTATTTCATCGGTCTCCTTCTACCTTGCTTTTCTCAGTGGATAAAGAATATCTTGTGCCTTTAGATTGTGGGTGCTGGGGGTCAGGCATTGGGCTACTGTGATAGGTTTTGTGTTACCTTGACTGGACCATGATCCTCAGTGGTTTGGTAGCTAACACTTAGCAATTGCCCATGACCTGACTGAACACAATATAACACAGTCCCTCGGCTATAAGACGATTGGGGTGGTGGGGGCAAAGATTACTAGGGTAGGGAATAAAGGTCACAGGTCACAGCCCTGATGCAGTCAACAGGAAGTCTCCTGGGGAATGTCTCCTGCTTCTTATATAAGTGTGCATGCTTTTTGCTGGGTCTGCACTTGTATCTGGCTCCCTGACCTCTGGCTCTTCGGACTCTGGCCACATTGCCTGCCAACCCTGGAGTCCTGAGTGCCCTGTTGTCTGACCTGCCAGCCTTGCAGCCCTTGGCCTCTGCAGCCCCTCGCCTGTCGCCTTTCTGCTGATCATGGGTTCGTTGACCTCCACAGCTCCATGAACCAGGTGTGGAATCTGCCCAGACTTCCACAACTAAATGAGCCATTTTCCTGTTGTAACTTTATTTCTCTATGTAGCTGGTTTTGCTTTTTCTAGATAGCCCAGCCTAAAACAGCTAGCTGCTAGCTTCAAGGTTGGTAACTTAAATCTACCATCGCCTCCTCGGGAAAGAGAGGAGGCTGTCTGCTTCCACAAAGATGGACAGTCTCAGAGACCCTGTAGAGGGGTGCTGTGAGTTGAAATGGGCTTGATGGCAGAGGGGTTTAGAGATTGTTCTTGCTAGATCTTTTCCGATTTGTCTCACCTGCCTCCGTTATATGGATACACACTCTGAGCTCCCTTCATCTTGAGAGATCCAGGACAAGGGAAAGCACATCCCCGTGACAGAAATGGAAGCCTCGCTAGTGACTGAACCTAAAACCCCAAACATGCTCCTTTAAAGTAACTTCTGCCCAGCAGTGGTTGAGTCACACTGAACTCAGGGGAGCTGGGAAGGTGAGGATGGCCTATGGAGATGGTCATCCCCATCTGCGCTGAGCAGTGCTGCTCCCCTGCGCTGGCAGAAGTGGCATACATTGCCAAGGCGTGCAGGGACAGTTGGAGGTAATTCCTACATAACTTCTCAGCTCAGTAGCTAGAACACTGGGAGTTTGGGAAATGACCAAACTCTGTCACCTCTCCCATCATCCACTAGGAAGAGCATATTTTTGTTTTCTGATCCTGATTTTTTTGGTCTATGCTAAGAGAATCCAACTCATCATAATAATGGGTTTCAAACATTTTTTCAAAGGTACAAAACCTTTACTCAGATAGAGTCTTACTTTAAAGCCCAGTCCTACAAAGCATAACATTTTCGTCTCTCTGAAAGAATCTGTTATTGGGACCCGTCTGTGGTCCTTGCAGGCTGCCCCCTTCTTCATATTCCATGTAGCATGATTCAAAAAGGGCTGGGTTCAGTCGTTTGTACTGTCAGTCACTTTTACTGAGCACCTACTGTGTGCCAGAGATTTCCTGGGTGCTGAAGATACAGCGTGACCAAGATAGATAGAATTTCCATGTCATGCAACATGTATTCTTGGTGTCATCAGGGAAAGGGCAAAAATAAAAAAGCAAATCCCAAAACAAAACAAGGAAAACACCCAACAGGAAATCAAACCTCACCCACTCATCCATCCATCCATCCAACCAACCAATCATCAGACAAGCAAGCAGTCAATCAACCAACCAACCAACCAACCAACCAATCAGCCCTCTCGGCAGCCAATCACCCAGCTGCGTTCAGACAGCAACAAGCCACAGGGAAACTGCAAGAAGGGAAGAGGATGCGAAGGGCAGTTGGTATGGAGTGGAGATAGATGCTTGTCTTCTTTAAATTAGGTGGTCAAAGAAACCCGTACAGAGCAGGTATTATTTGAACCAGCCTTACAAAGACACTGAGAAGAGCGTGGGGGTGGGGGAGTTAGGGAAAAGGCCTGAAGTTAGGCCTGAAGTGGTACCGTTCATAGATTAGAGTCCAAAGGCTGGCAGGTGAGTGGAGAGAGAGTGGCAGAAGATGATGGGAGTGCGGAGCACCTGGAGGTCTGGTGGGTCCAGTAAGCAGCTAGAGGAGGACCATTTCTAAGACCTTCTAGCCACCTCTACACTTCCCAGAGGGCTTTGAGGGGATATGTAAGCAAGTCTGAGTGGTCTAAGGGAGTGTATCATTCCATACAATACTTGTAGTCATTCAGGAAGGGTGAGCAAGGTCGCTGAACCTCGCCCATATCCAATATGGAGTGACAACAGGCGAGTCTGACTGAGCCCCAGTGTGGTGGCCACACTCCAGGAGCTCTTGAGTCACTGAGGTGGTGGGCAGTACCGGAACGGGGCCAGATGGTAGGTCCTGGCGAGGCTGCGAGGCCACGAGGAAGTTTAGGCTCGGAGTGAGAGCCAGGGCCTTCCTTGTCCAACCCTGCCAGCCTCACAGCCAGGCTGGCCAGGCCCACAACTTCCTTCCCTTGGAAGAGGTGTGAAAACCATCTCCGGAAGTGGCTCTCAATTTTCCTAATGCCTTGACCCTGTTATACAGTTCCTCTTGTTGGGGTGACCCCCCAACCATAGCATTATTTTTGTTGCTACTTCATAACTATAATTTTGCTATTGTTATGCATCAGGCGACCCCTGCAAAGGGTCGTTAGGCCGCCAAAGGGATTGTGACCCACAGGTTGAGAACTGCTGATCTAAGGCCTGCATGGTGGAGTGAACTTCTCTCTTAAAACATCAACAAAGCACCAGTTGGGCTAGGGAAGCAAACAGTATCCCAGAATGAAGCTGTTTTGGGGTGGCATGATAGCCTGGCTAAGGAGTGGGCCCTGGGATGGGGTGAGCCTCTGGGAGAGTGACAGGAAGCTCTGAGGGCAGAGGTAAGCCCATGAAGAGGAGCCCTCCAGGCTGGCCAGGGAGTGCCTTTCACCCTCTGGGGTGCTGTTCAAGGAGACCGGGCCCCCCGGTGATGAACACACGGGCAGCCGGGTCAGGATCGCTGGCTCACTTTGAGGGAGGGGGGTGCAGCCAGGCTTGGAGAGAGAACTTGTGCAGGTAGGCCTGAGGGGACAGTCTGGGACCATCCCTGTAAGCCACCCTGTGAAAGGGGAAGCTGAAGGAGCATCGAGCATGGCTGGGCTTTGGGCGGGAAAAGGTGGGTGTGAGGTGTAAGGGGAGGGCAGCCTGGCCTTGCCCTGTGATGCAGAGGTCCTGCAGGGTCAGAGGCTGCTGGGGAGATGAAGGCAGACTCTCCCTTTGCCGAGGCAGGCCCTGGCTGCTGGCTGACAGCCAAGAGTCACATCTTCAGAGGCTCAGAGGCCCTGGAAACGGGACACAAACGCTTCCGTTCAACTTGATTTGTGCAACTAGACTGAAATTTCCAATGGCCACCAGCCTATTGAGAAGTCCATTTGGAAGGCACCCATTTAGCCTTGTTGAACTCTGAATTTCCCTTGGGCAAGGAACTGCTTTTCCATATATTGCTACCTGTGGAAGGCCCCCTCTGAAGAACCTGCTTTGTGGCACCTTTGTGGGCCCTCAGGGACAAGTGTGTTTGACCCAGGGTTCAGAAAAGTTCAGTGTGGAAGAAGAGAGTAAGGACACCAGGGGCGCAGACCTTGACCTTCTCTCTCCCCTAAAGGGGCTGAGGGGAGAGGAAGATGGGTGCAAATCCCTCTGCCCCTTGGAGGCATGTCTACTCTAAAGGAAGACCCCAGAACCAAAGACAACCATAGGAACCATTCTGGCTTTTAAACCAGGGCTTCCCAACCTGACCACCCTGAGATCACCTGGGGCAACTCTGATCAACGTAGATTCCTGGCCACAGTGATCTGATAAAATGCGGGGAGGGGGGCGTGTTAGGGTGTACAGGGGGCACATCAGGGCTCTGACACCTGCATTCTCCCAAGAGCCTTCAGTTTCTGGAAAAGCTGATGAAGAGCAGCAGCATCCTGAGTTGTCACGACAGGCACCTGGATACACAGGTGGGCTGGGGAGTCAGGGCTTCTGCTCTTGTGGAGAAAGCAGCGAGTGGTTGAAGCTTGGTTGGGAAAAAAAATGCCTTCAAACATGACCCTGGATGGTGACCTGAGACAAGGAGAGCCCTATGCCTTTGGAGGAGAAGGAAGGCTGTGTTCACCTCTCCTCGGACATTTTGCTTCAGAAGGGCTATTCCCCAAAGCCATCCCAGGCACAGAGGAGAGTGCTAGAAGGAGGTCTCTTAGGTCACTCACTACATAGATGGATTCAGGCTGGATGGCAGTGTTTCTGTCAAGTGCCACCTTCTCACACAGGTGAGGATGTGCTGTGTGGGGAAGAGGGTCAGAAGCCAGGGCTGTGACCCAAGCAGCTGGTGCCCTCCACTCTCTAGCCTCCTTGAGTCTGCATCACGCAGGCAGTGGGTCGGGTGGTGGGTCCTGTGGGGAGCCCCCCAGCGCCCTGCTTGTCGGCATGCAGTGTGAGCTCATTAAACAGAGGCCCAGGGAGGCCTGGGGAGTTTTCAAAACCACCCGTCCACAGAGGAGCTGACTCAGAGGGGACTGCTGCTTCACAGGGTTTCCATTTGGAAGTAGATTGCCGGGCCTTTCCTCCAGGGCATCTCTGGTAGGCTCACACCTCCAGGATGTGCATCAGCAACCAGTACATCAACTGTTTCTATCGTCCAGGCAGGGGCTCTGCCTTCAGAGAGGAAAATGGAGGTATACAGTGAGAGTCACACGGAGAGAAACGCCTAGATTACTGATCTTGCTTGATTCTTTGTCAGCAGCTAGGCATTCCTCAACCCCAGTATCTGCCACCACTCTGGGTGCTGATCTGCCTTGGGGCTGTCTCTGCTCAGATGATGTATCTGCAGTGGCCTGCAGAGGGCGATGTCACATGTTGCTGTATCCCGAGCCTAGTGCTCTGGCTGGCCTGGGATGGAGGGGGTCAGGTGGAAGCCTGCCCATCTGGGTATCCATGGTACTCTCGCTCAGGTGCTGAAAGGAGTTTGAGAGTGCACTAGTCTAGGCCATTCATTCACGCGTAGCTTGTGCCTGGCTGGGTAAGGTCCCTGCAGCAACTTCACGGCCACTTTACAAGGCCTAGTCACCCACCGTTTCCTATGGCGTTTTGATCCATGAGGGTGGGCCTTGCTAGCTCCATCTTACAGATAAAGAGAGCAAGGCTCAGAGTGAGGCAATTTCCTTAGGGTCACACAGCAAAGAAGTGCCTAGTTCACGTGGCTCCACGTCCTGGGCTCCTCCAACTGGCCGCACAATGGAGAGTCGGACAGGCACCTCCCTTTGCTTCACCTTTTTCTGGGAGCTATGTGAGTGCGAGGAGGTGATTCCACCCCGACCCTGCAGAAGGCAGACAGCAGCTAGCAGCTTTCTCTGGTGTTGGGCTCCCCTGCTAATTGCTGCCAGTCCCCACATTGAGGGCTTTCAAGGGCTCGGAGAGAATAATACAGCCGCTATGCTAGGGGTGGATTTTGCCCCAGGCTCCTTCTTTGCTTTACTCAAAGTCTTCACAGCCGCCTCATGCAACTGAAGCTCAGAGAGGCCAAGCGTTCTGTCGCAGGGGCACACGGCAGCTGAGCTTCCCATCTAGACCTCCAGATCGGCCTCTTTATATTTCCAGCAGCGCCCCCACCTCCCGGCTGCTAGTTGTCCGTTCTTTGCTGCCCACTGAACTTTCCCTTTGGGCTCGTCTACCACATGCTGGCCGTGGCCCAGCCCAGGAACTGCCTGCATGTCTACAGCAGGGTTTCTCAGCCTCAGAATGATGGCACTTTGTGCCACATAGTTCTGGTGGCTACTTCTGTATGTAACTACTCTGTAGGGTGTTTTACTGCGCCGCTGCACACGCCTCCTCACCCCATTAGAGGCTGGGAATAGCCCCTCCCCAGGTGTGACAACCCAAGCAGGTCTCCAGACATCACCCACAGTTCTCTGGGGTACAGGCACTCCTTTATGATAATGAGGGGCGGGATCAAACTCATTAGAGCCTGTCTACACTAGAGCAGGAGCAGCCTGAGGGCAGGCACAATGAGCTGCTTTATTCACTGCTGCATCTTTGCTGGTGGCTCATAGGTTGGGCTGCTAGCAGAAAGGCCAGCTGTTTGAAACCGCCGAGCCTCTCCAAGAGAGAAAGACAGGCTGACAACCTCCAAACAGATTTACAGCCTTGGACACCTGCCCAGGCAGTTCTTCTCTGCCCTCTAGGGTGACCAGAGGGCAGAATGGACTATGATCCTTGAGTCTGGGGTCAGTAGCAAGGCTCTGGTGGTGCTGCGGGTTAGGTGTTAGGCTGTGAACCAATGCTGCCTGCATTCGCAGAGACTTCCAGTCCGGGAAGCCCTGCCTTGAGAGAGCCTGGAAGCCAGTGCCGGGCACATGCCAGTGCAGCTCTGCGGGCACCGTAAGAAGGCTAGGAGCAGGGCCTGCAGACCCCAAGGGGCCGTCTCGTTCCTCAGTGGCCTACTCGGTGGCCTGGGGCCCTTGCTTCCCTCTCTCTGCGCCTGAATGCCCTTTGCAATCTGATAAGTGAGGGTTCTTCCAGACCCCACATGTGTCCTGTGACATCACTGTGGGTGTCCATCGTCTGAGGGCGGCTGTGTCTCAAAGGAGAGGCCCAGTGCCCAGTGGGCTGGGGCAGGACATGCCCAATCTGTCCAGACACCAGTCAAATCAATTACAGAGACAAGTAAGCCCTCCCCACGCTCTGCCTCCAAAAGACCCTCGGCTGGAGCTGTCTTTGGGGGCATGTGTCTTGAAAGGAAGCACAAATAACCTCAAAGGTAACCAAACACCCAAATCGTGATGCCCGGTATGACCCACCTATTCATGAGCTGAACAAGCAGCTTCTTGAGGACACACTGTAAGGCCATTGAGAGCCTGGGAAGCCACCGCGTGTGCACACCCACTCGGGCTCACACAGGGCTAGCCAGCCCGCGGGCCCGCCCTCCCACATGCGAGTGCGCGCACACACACACACACAAGCACACCCTCTCCGGCCCCTCACAAGGAGGCTCTGAGTTTTTAAAAGTAAACTCCACTGTTTCCGTTCTTGCCCCGGATTCAACTTTTGAAAAAAAAGGAGCTGTTTTACTGTTATCCCAACCGGTTCCCTCTCTCTGGTCCTGCCCCTGCCAGCC